>SJYT01044230.1:6248-47842 GCA_006410635.1 Cephalophus harveyi | reverse complement strand
GGGCTTGGCCCAGGGCCTGTCGGGAGAGCCGAGGGGACTATAGGCAGTCACCACAATGCCCTTGGAGTTGCAGTACTGGATTAACTTCTCCTGAGTGAGGTATGGGTGGCACTCGATCTGGTTAACCGCCGGCTTGTATTTTAAGCCAGGTTTGTTTAAGATCTTCTCCACTTGGAGATGGCTGAAGTTGGAGACTCCAATAGCTTTCACCAGCCCTTCGTCCACCAGCTCTTCCATGGCCATCCAGGTATCCACGAAATCCTTCTCACTGGGAATCACGTTGCCGTCCTCATCCAACGGGAAGAAGTCTTTCCCAGGCTTGAAGCCTGTGGGCCAGTGGATGAGGTAGAGGTCCAGGTAGTCCAGCTTCAGGTTGCTGAGCGTCTTCTGGCAGGCACCTTTCACCAGGTCCTTGTCGTGATACGTGCACCACAGCTTGCTGACGATGAAGAGGTCCTCACGCTTCACCACCTTCTCCTGCAGCTTTGCCTGGAGGGCCAAACCCACCTCGTTCTCATTCTGGTACACGTGGGCACAGTCAATGTGACGGTACCCAAGGTCAATCGCCACCTTCACAGCCTCCGTCACTTTGCCTGGAGGGGACTTCCAGGTGCCCAGCCCCAAGATGGGCATCTTGGCGCCGGTGTAGAGCACGATGTGGTTGGCCATGACTGCTTGACCTCCGCTGACCAGGCTCAGAGAACAGTGAGAGATGCGGAAATTTATCAAAGCATTTCTAACATTTCTATCTAGCATTTATCAAAGCATTAAGTAAGAAATTAAGTTATTATGGTCAATAGGAATTCTTAATGGGTCAGTGAACCCGACGTTTGTACATTGATTCACTTTGAGAAAATCCCCAGCTTTCTCATAGCTTCAACAAGAATCCTAAAAAGTGAAAAACTAGTCTAAAGCAAGTACCCTGTTCATAGTACACATTATCCAACTTTACAGATATCTTCACTCTTTGTGGCTGTACACCCTTGGACAGTTCAGTCACATCGCACTTCTCCCCAGCACCCAGACAATGCACTTTCCTCCTCTCCCAGTGTAAATGTCACCTCCTTGGCAGGTCCAAGCATTTCACTCTATGGTCTGTGTTAAGGTTCAAACTCACATTGATTATTAAAAAAAAATTTGTTTTTGTCTGTAGTGTGCACCATATGTGATCTTAGTTCCCAGATAAGGGATTGAAACCACACCCCCCTGCACTGAAAAGTGGATTAACTACTGGACCACCAAGGAAGTCCAAAAACATGATATTTTTATCAGAAATATTTTTTTAAATTGCTGTTAATTTGATTTTCCTTTTGCCACAATAATTAATGTTTAAATTTTAAAGAATAACATTAAAGGAAGGCATTTTCTATTTATCAAAGAAGTATGGGTTGAAAAATTTGACAAATATGAATAGAAGACCTAGAAGTCAGAAGCCAAAAAGAAATAAGGAGACGAAATGGATCTGTTGTAGGGAGTTTCTGTCTGTATTTTGACCTCTCAGAAATATCCATCTACTTACCTCTATGGATCAAAGTGAAGAAACAGGCTGAGAGCTCAGAACTATAGAACAGGCCTCTTTTATTTGAGAATAAAAAAACTTCCATTGCTTTTTGAATTTCCCCAAATTCAGTGTAGTCTCCAATACTGATCATCTATGACTGTTACAACAAAATTTCCCAGTATGTCAACACTATAATAAGTCATCCATGGAGCCAGTCTCCCAAGATGGCTACCAATGAGCCTTACCTTCTGGTATTTATTCAGCCTTTGTGTAGCTCTCTCCCACACTGAATCAGGGTTGGTCTGTGTGATCAGGAGAAATTGGCATAGGGAGTACTGTTACTGTATGGCCTCCAAGGCTAGATTATAGAAGACATTGTGGCTTTTACCTTCTCTCTTTAATCACATAATCTGAGGGAAGCCATAGGACAGTCAAGCAGACCTGTGGAGAAGTCCACGTAGCGAGACGCTGAGACCTCTTCCCAAAAGCCGGCCAGTGACAAGCTTCTTGCTGATAGCCACGTGGCTGAACTATCTTGGAATTAGATCCTCTAGCCTCACTCTCGGAGAAGGCGATGGCACCCCACTCCAGTACTCTTGCCTGGAAAATCCCATGGATGGAGGAGCCTGGTAGGCTGCAGTCCATGGGGTCGCCAAGAGTCAGACACGACCGAGCAACTTCACTCTTCACTTTCATGCATTGGAGAAGGAAATGGCAGCCCACTCCAGTGTTCTTGCCTAGAGAATCCCAGGGAGGGGGGAGCCTGGTGGGCTGCTGTCTATGGGGTCACACAAGAGTCGGACACAACTGAAGTGACTTAGCAGCAGCAGCAGCAGCAGCAGCCTCACTCTAGCCTTCAGGTGACTGAAAGTTCTGCTGACATCTTGTCTGTAGCCACAGGAGAGACCCTGAGCTAGAATTGCTCAGCTAAAATGCTCCCAAACTTACAAAACAGAGAATTTTTGAGATATGGTAGTTTGTTATGCAGCAATAGATAATTAATGCACATTACAGTTAAAGAAGCCAGACACAGAAGGCCACATATTATAATTCCACTTATACAAAATACCCATAATAGGCAAATCCAAAGAGACAGAGACTGGATCAGTGGTTGTCAGGGCCTGGGAGTAGAGAGGAATGCACAACAAATGTTAATGGGTTTAAGATTCCTTTTTTGGGTGAAGATATTCTGGAATTGAATGGGTGCACAATCTCGTGACTATACTAAAAACACTAAATTGCACACTTTAAAGGTTGACTTTTAGGGGATATGAATTGTGAATTATATCTGAAATACTTATTTTTTACATTGTAGATTTTGATACCTGGAAGCAGAGTGCAGTTATAACAAAAGCTCAAAATAGGGGAGTAAATTTAGAACAGTGAATAGAAGTTGGAAGGATTTTGAAAAGTGTCAGTGAATGCCTGAGGAGCCTTGAAGAAACTGTTTAGAAGTATGACGGCCTTTGAGGAGGCTGCAGGTGTGGACTTGAAACTGTTTAGAAGTATGATGGCCTTTGAGGAGGCTGCAGGTGTGGACTTAAAGGAGAGTAAGAAAATGTTACTGGAAATTGGAAGAAAGAGGATTACTGTTGTGAAGTGGCAGGAAGTTTAGCAACATTATTGCCTGCAAGACTACAGAAAGTAGAAAATGTGCCTAATGAACTAGGTAATCTAGTTGAGATTTCCAGACCCAGTACTGACTCTTGGCTTCTTCTTGTTGCTCATACTACAAAGCCGGAGAGAGACAAGCTAAAGGAAGGACTACTAAACAAAATAAATGCATCAATAACTGATAGTTTAGAAATTTCCCAGACTCTCCAAATGACAAAAGATGCTAAAATTAAGAAATGGCTTCAAGATAAAATTCAGGGGACTTCCAGAAAACAAAACAAAAAACAGTTTAAAGATGAAATTGAGGGTATGATATATAAAATCCTTTATGACTATGGAAAGAAGCAAGATGGTATCTTGATATTTTAACAATAGGTCTTAACAGAAGCTTAACAGTGTTTTCTCCAATTGTCCTAGCAGAATCCCAAGTTAGAGAGGGGTCTAGTTTGAATAGATTTGGGGGCACAGCTTCTGTTTATTAGCATGAACCCCAGTGAGATTTTTAAGGGACTCACAGAGTTTTAAAAAATTACATTAGCAGGAAAACTGTTAAGTTCGACTGAAAGGAGAATATAACAGAGGCCTTTGAACCCTCAAACTTGTACAAGTAGGAAAGCAGGTTGTAGGACTTCCCTGGTGGTCCAGTAGTTAAGAATCTCTGCTTCCTCTGCAGGGGGCATGGGTTGGATCCCTGGTCAGGAGCTAAGATTCCACATGTGACTCAGTGTGGCCAAAAATAAAAGCAGGCTGAGAAAGCCACTTGGATACAAACACATGTTGCCTTTCATGAAAAGAGTAATTCAGAGGGCAGAGCCAAGAGTTTAGAGAACACAGCCAAGAGCCAAGAACTATTCCTAGGCCTTGAGCACTAATCAAGCAGCTACCAACCTGTGTCTGGCTGGGGAGCAAATCACATCTTTAGTTCACAAACCTTAAAATCTGTGAATGAATGAGCATTTGGGAAACATTTCCTCTGGGACCAGAAAAGCCTTTAGATAACTACAACATATTGTTTGCACCCTCATTAGAGACTCTGGTGCCAGATCCATCCAGTCAAGCTACTCCTGAATTCTTGAGCTTCAGAAACCATGGGATAATAAATGTGTGTTCTTTTAAGCTGCAATAGAGAACTAATATACCATTTCTCACAATCTTGTTTCTGCTGTCATTTTTTTTCTTTTTAAAACATATTTATTTATTTGGTTGTAGCAGGTCTTGGTTGTGGCATGCAGGATCTTTAGTTGCAGCATGTGGGATCTATTTCCCTGACCAGGGATTGAACCTGGATCTCCTGCATTGGGAGCATGGAATCTTAGCCACTGGGCCACAAGGTTAAGTACCATCTGCTGTCATATTAAAAGAACAATATTTTGAGTCTGCTTTTGAATGAAATTTCCTCTATATTACACATTCAGAAAGTACATTTTTATCAGAATATTTTATTTCAAGAGTTAACACTTTTTTCAAAAAGTAAAAATATAGTTACTTCCCTGAGTATAAAGAACTCATCCTCCAATAAAAGACAATTACAAAAGTAAGCAATTAGAGGTACATAATTCTCTGCATTCAATTATACTCTATTACAAATTTATTCTTTAAAATTGCTTGTATTTTGGGAATTCAATGTTTCAAAACAAAACAAAAACCAACAAACAAAACCAAAACCATAACAGCTTGTTTTGCACCTGTGATGTTAAGGTACGTCTGATCTGTCTTTATCAAATTCCAGAGCAATCTTTAAAGCAGTGCTGTTGAGGCCAACAGACTGCATGTTACAAATGATAGAAACAACTATCCCTCTTGGGGGGACCTTGTTATTTAGAGCTTCTGCATCCAGTTCTTCAGGAAGGACCAGCAGGACACTACTGGCACCCACTGCGCCTCCAGTGTGTGAGGCATAATGCCGCTGCTTCCTGCAAGAACCATACGTTTGCTTCTTTTCCACCACGCCCCATGCCATTGCATATTTACCCTCTTTATCCCAAGACATCTCTGTGTTAGGGACTGGTGTCCAAATCATAAGCATTGTTTCCGGTTTAAGATATCCAGGTAAAAGATTTTCATTTGAGCTCTTAAACAGCCGGACTTGGTAACCATACAGCATCGCATTCCCAAATTTCAGAAGGTCACCCACTGTAGACAGAAATCCACCACCAGCCCATTTATACGAGTTATCCACGTAAGGGGTGTTGACAAGGCGTTTCTTTTTATTGTAAACATAAAATCTAAAATGAAATAAGAATAGTCATTAAAAATGTGATAGTCTAGTATTGACTTCATACATGAAGATAAATAGAAAAATGTATACATGAGATGGATTTTATTTCATTGTAGTGAATATATTTTCTCAGAAAGTAACCACTAGTTTTTAGTATGACTCAAATAAAATGAAACACAAGTTACTGAGTAAAGTATAGAAAGCAGATTGTTTTTTCTGTTGCAAGGCTTGCCCATGCTGAGTGTATGAAACTTTTAATACTGTTAAAAGATGTACTGATTAATACATATGATATATATTTGCCCTGTGCATATGCAGAAACACCTAATGTTTGGTAGATATTTTCAGTTCCTGGGTTCGGTGAACGATGTGCTGCATGTAAATTTTATAACTAAAAACATACCATTGGGATGTTCAGTAATAAGGTTAATATTATAAGAAGACTACATCTCCTGGTTAAAAATAACATAGAAATACTATGTATAATGACGGGATGGGGTACTTTCTTGGTGTAGTGGAAGCAGCAGGAGTTAGCAAAACTCAGCCTGAATCCCAACTCTCACCCTTAATAGCTATGTTTATTTTATTTGATTAATAAACACGTATATACTTCTTACTATGTTCCAGGTATTGTTCTAGGAACTATATACATATGAACTAATTTATTTCTGTAACCAATGTTAGGAGATATGTACTATTAAAATTCCTAAGACACAGAGAATATACATAACTTGTCCAAAGCCATATAGTTTATAAGTGGCAGAATTGGATTAAAATCTAGGCAATCTGCTGCCTCTCTGCTTCCGTCCTAATTTGTAACTAGGTTATTGATGGATCACACACTACATGCCAGGCACTGTTTGGATGCTGGGATAAAGTGTAAAAAAAAAGAGACTAACCTCATGAGGTTTCCATTCTAACATGAGGAAACTGTACCATAAACATTAGGTACATAAAATGAAATCACAAAATAAATAAATAAAGGACACAACTCTTGAAGCTCCTGCCTTTCAAGATTCATAATAAAATGGTACTCTTGGGTTTTCAGTTTGCTGACAGTCTCACCTGTAATGACTCTCATCTTCATCTATCCTTGGCTATTCATAAGCACAGTTAGACCTGAATCTTACCATCACTTTTTTTATCTGTTTTATCACTAGGGTCTCAAACTCAGAAATTTCTTCCTATGACTATGACTTCCAATCCTTCCAGCTCTCCAAATGAACCTGCTCTCTGTCTTCAATGGAACCTTCATCCATGCCCATTGAGTCTTCTCAATTTTCCCAGGTCTTTTAGTTTCTAGTGGTCTCCTCTGATTTTCTCTTCTGGGTTGAACTATATCATCAGTCGTTTCAACTATTTTGGTTGTGGTCTTTAGTGAGACCACATCTTTCGGTTCCTCACTGTTCTGAACTTACACTATACCAATCCATCAATCCTGAATAAACCTAGGTATCCCGTATCTACCAAGAAAGGCTGCGGGAATTCATATAACAAAGCTGACTGCTATAAATTCATACTCTTGCTAAGGGTCTTTGCTGTTGTTCTCAAATCTTTTCTTCTTTTCCTGGGTACTCCCTGATATGTTGTTGTTGTAGTCAGTAAGTTGTGTCCAACTCTTTGCAACCCCATGGGCTACAGCCTACCAGGCACCTCTGCCCATGAAATTTCCCAGGCAAGAATATTGGAGTGGGTTGCCATTTCCTTCTCCAGGGTATCTTCCCAACCCAGGGATCAAACCCCTGTCTCTTGTATTGGCAGGCAGATTCTTTACCACTGAGCCACCAGGGAAGCCCCACTCCCTCGTGCACTCTTCATAGTTGGGATTCCTGATCCCACCCTCAGTCCCCTATCCTACTTCAGGCTCAGTCAGCAGATAACTATATTCTTTGTTTTACTGAGAAGATTGAGACCATCCAAAGTGAGCTAGAAACTCCCATCTCCATCTTAAAATGCACTTACATCATCATGCAATCTATTAAAAAAATTTCCTATTGTTTTCAAGAGTAATTCTACTACCTGCATCTTTGACCACCTCCTCTCACCTCTACAACCTTGTTTCACCAGTTATACTTCCTAGACTGCAGTGCCTCCTGCAGTGTGCCCGCAGGCAGAAGCCACACATTGTGCCTCCTCCTTTTCCCAGCCATAAAAAGCCCTCCAATGGTTATGAATGTAATGAGAACAAAACCCAAATTTCTCACAACGGTCTATGACACAGTCAATGGCCTTCAGTACAGGCAGGACTAACTCCCCAAGGGAAATCGTGAGAGGCATTTTTTTTAGCTGTCACAATTATTGGAGGGCTATTACTGAGACTTAGGGGTAGGGGCCTAAGGGTCCTAAATGTCCTGTGGTATATGAGAAAGTCCCACACCATGGTGCATTCTCCTATATCTATATCCTGTGAGATCAACCATCCTACCAGATATACATGTAAGCAAAAATAAAATCTGTTTATAACTAGTTGAGCCTAGAACCTCCATTTTATATGTAAATACAAACTACTTTTGGCACATTTTTACTCTAAGATGAATTCTTGAATGCAGCCTTTGTGAAAATTGAAGACCACACTGTATTTTGCTTAAAACTTTAGCCAGAGTTAGCCACTAAAGACATGGGTTGAAGCACCAAATGCAATAAACCTCTACTGGTCTGCATTTACTTGTCACATTTAAAATAATTTTACATATTAAGTTGCAGTTGACTTTGTTACATCTTCGCATGTTGTGGTAAGTAAATGTTACCATATTGAGACATCTATTATATACCATATTTATCTATTATATAATATTCCTTTTATGTCTTTTTTTACATTTTAGTTAAGAGTATTGAATATAGGTTATATGATTTCCTATTTTCATTTCAGATAATAAGGGAAGTGTTAAAACATATTGTTAAAGTAAGGAGCAGTGGGTCTAATGGCACTGATACTCACTGTCCAATATAATTTAGCCCTTGCTTACCTCTGGGACCTCATCACTTATAACATCTTGTCTTCCTTTATAGCTTTCCTTATTATTCATGTTTCAATTCAACTGACATGGCCTAAAACCAATATATTTTAAATAGAGCTCCCCTTAACAGCCTCTTCGTGTATATCCCACTGCTCTGTTCTATTTTTTTCATATCAATATAGGAGATTCTTACTTTACATTTCCATAGAATGTAAGTTTCATAAGGGCAGGAATCTTATCTACCTAGTTCATTGATATTTCCCCCATCTAGAACAGTACTGGACATCCACTGAGTACTGGGAAATATGTTGAACATGTGAAAGCATCACTTGTTGGCCAAGTATGTAATGAAGACTCCTTGCAAGGCATTGGAGAGAAAAGAAAAACCATACACTGTGGCTGCTCTCAAGGGCAACCAGTCTTGTTGGATAGTTCTTAAATTTTAGAGCACCATATGAATCACCTGGAGATTTTGTTAAAATGCAAATTCCACTTCAGTAGGTCTGGGGAGGGCCCCAAATCCTGCAGTTCTAACAAGCTCCCAAGTGATGCCAATACTGCTTTGAGTAACAGGTTATGGGATGACTAGAAAGATGGACATGAGGAATCCTGAGCACTATGAGAGCAAGACTTGTTGAAATGGTTCCTCACTCTGCTGGGGAGCAAAAGAGTTCAGTTTGACTGAAGCAGAGAGTGCTTCAAAAGGTGATGCCAGAGGAGTAGACATGGGACAGGGTACACGTCGTAAAGGCTTTCCTTGTCATGATAGGAATTTTGACGCCTTCACCTTAGTTCACAAAGTGCTCTAGTTCTATATATGCCAAGGGAAAGCGCACACACACACACACACATTTTTTTTTCTTATCCTTATTACAGCTTCCAGTTTCCAGTCTTTTCACTCTCAGTTCAGTTCAGTCACTCAGTCGTGCTGGACTCTTTGCGACCCCATGAATTGCAGCCAACCAGACCTCCCTGTCCATCACCAACTCTTGGAGCCTACCCAAACTCATGTCCATCGAGTCGGTGATGCCATCCAGCCATCTCATCCTCTGTCGTCCCTTTCTCCTCCTGCCCCCAATCCCTCTCAGCATCGGGGTCTTTTCCAATGAGTCAACTCTTCACATGAGGTGGCCAAAGTACTGGAGTTTCAGCTTCAACATCAGTCCTTCCAAAGAACACCCAGGACTGATCTCCCTTAGGATGGACTGGTAGGATCTCCTTACAGTCCAAGGGACTCTCAAGAGTCTTCTCCAACACCACAGTTCAAAAGCCTCAATTCTTCGGTGCTCAGCTTTCTTTACAGTCCAACTCTCACATCCATACATGACCACTGGAAAAACCATAGCCTTGACTAGATGGACCTTTGTTGGCAAAGTAATATCTCTGCTTTTTAATATGCTATCTAGGTTGGTCATAACTTTCCTTCCAAGGAGTAAGCGTCTTTTAATTTCATGGCAGAAATCACCATCTGCAGTGATTTTAGAGCCCAGAAAAATAAAGTCTGACACTGTTTCCACTGTTTCCCCATCTATTTGCCATGAAGTGATGGGACCAGATGCCATGATCTTCGTTTTCTGAATGCTGAGCTTTAAGCCAACTTTTTCACTCTCCTCCTTCACTTTCATCAGGAGGCTTTTTAGTTCCTCTTCACTTTCTGCCATAAGGGTATCTGCCATCTGCATATCTGAGGCTATTGCTATTTCTCTTGGCAATCTTGATTCCAGCTTGTGCTTCTTCCAGCCCAGCGTTTCTCATGATGTACTCTGCATATAAGTTAAATAAACAGGGTGACAGTTTACAGCCTTGACGTACTCCTTTCCCTATTTGGAACCAGTCTGTTGTTCTTTGTCCAGTTCTAACCGATGCTTCCTGACCTGCATACAGGTTTCTCAAGAGGCAGGTCAGGTGGTCTGGTAGTCCCATCTCTTTCAGAATTTCCCACAGTTTGTTGTGATCCACACAATCAGAGGATTTGGCAGTCAATAAAGCAGAAGTAGATGTTTTTCTGGAATTCTCTTGCTTTTTCTATGATCCAGTGCATGTTGGCAATTTGATCTCTGGTTCCTCTGCCTTTTCTAAAACCAGCTTGAACATCTGGAAGTTCACGGTTCACGTACTGCTGAAGCCTGGCTTGGAGAATTTTGAGCATTACTTTACTAGTGTGTGAGATGAATGCAATTGTGCGGTAGTTTGAGCAGTCTTTGGCATTGCCTTTCTTTGGGATTGGAATGAAAACGGACCTTTTCCAGTCCTGTGGCCATTGCTGAGTTTTCCAAATTTGCTGGCAGATTGAGTGCAGCACTTTCACAGCATCATCTTCCAGGATTTGAAATAGCTCAATTGGAATTCCATCACCTCCACTAGCTTTGTTGGTAGTGATGCTTTCTAAGGCCCACTTGACTTCACATTCCAGGATGTCTGGCACTCTCATATATTATCAAACTACACGAAACAGTCCACCCCTGCTGTTTTCATGCACTCATCCTCTCCATTCACTTAGTTCCTTAGAATATAGCTTCTGTTCCCTCATCTCTACTAAACAGGTCTCTTGCGTGTTATCAAGGATCTTCTAATTCCCCTCATTCTAGCTTCCCCTGTAGCTCTGTGATCCACCACATCACTGACACTCCCCACAGGCCACTTTGCTCTGCGCTCTCTCTTCTAGCTCTCAGTCCCATGATACCCCAGATCCCTCCCATCATCAGGGGTTCCAGGGTCCCAGGTCTTCTTTTCTATAGGAATTAACTACAAAGCTGCAGCTGTACCACAATCCCTGTTCCAAATTTACCACCGGGTTTTCTATTAGCATTAATGAGTCTCAAATTTGTTTCTCAATGTTGTTTATCAGAATGAGTAGTGGGCCTCATCCCTCCCTTCAAAATTCGTAACTCTGAAGGATAGTGGGCACATAATTTGAAAAATGACTCCTCTATCTTCTGTCATGATTCTTATATGTCTCCCAAAAGTCCAAGTTATAATATTGGGTGAAGCAGGAGTGACCACAGGTATATACTCTGAAGATTAAAAAAGTCTACAGAGGATCTAAATATGCTCCCCCATGAGCCAATGATTTGATACATTGTCTTCTCATTTCGCAAAATGAACGTGTCCAGAAGTGATCTCTTCTGAACCTTCTCATATTTCTTCTCTCCATTAAGACCTTTCTTGCCTCTCTTGCCCTCAACTCTCTCACATTCAGTAAGGACAAATCTCATCATTCAACCTTAGCTTTCTGTCTAATCTTTCTCCCTTCCTTTCATTCCTATAGCCACTCTTGTATTTAAGGTCCTTGTTACTTTTTGCCTGAACACTGATTACACTTGTATTTCCAGTCAGTGAAATTTCAAAACAATCTCACATGACAGAATAATAAAAATAGGTTTCTCAATGAAAAATGTATTTGTTAGAGTGATCTCCAAGTTTGTAAACTAGGAGAGACCTACAAACCTATTTTGGTTAATAATCAGCTTTGCATTATACAACTTTTAATGAAGTGTTTCAAAGCACTTACATCAAAGCTGGAAATTAGGATGACTCCTCTTTTAAAATAAATTCTAAGCTTTAATCTTTTGATTCCTTTTTACAGAGGACAAATTAATGACTTCTCATGAAAATAATCTTGATCAGCTGAATGATAACTTCACTATTTCAAATTTCTTAAGGGATTTCTGTACTAAAAGAATGGAATTATGGACACAAGTTCTTAAATTACTGGAATATCTTTGTAACTGAACAATTGATGGAATGATGCCAGATGACAAACAATCATCCTGAAGAATCTCTATAATTTTTGCACAACATTATAGTACTATAGAAATCTACATCTAGAAGCTTATAAATGCAAAATAATTTTAAATCCCTTTTTAAATGCCTTTACAAATAATTATGCATTAAGTTCTCTAAGAGCTGCACTATAATTTTGATGTTCTGTACCCAAAAATTCCTGAAACCAGCATTTCCAGGGGACTAAGCATCATTTTGGAGAAGGCAATGGCACCCCACTCCAGTACTCTTGCCTGGAAAATCCCATGGACGGAGGAGCCTGGTGGGCTGCAGTCCATGGGGTCGCTAAGAGTCGGACACGACTGAGCAACTTCACTTTCACTTCTCACTTTCATGCATTGGAGAAGGAAATGGCAACCCACTCCAGTGTTCTTGCCTGGAGAATCCCAGGGACGGGGGAGCCTGGTGGGCTACCGTCTATGGGGTCGCACAGAGTCGGACACGACTGAAGTGACTTAGCAGCAGCAGCAGCATGCATCATTTTGTATTTTATTGCTTTAAGAAATTAAAAAACCTATAGAATTTAACATGCATATTATACAAACCAATCTCACTCTAACATTTAGCATTAACATGGGCTGAACCTACTACCAGATAGGATAAAGGCATAAAAGAAAGCTTCACAAGGAACATGCTTAATGTTAGAAGATACTTGAAAAAATAAAAATAATTAATAATAAAGACAATAACAGAAGGAAAAGACCATACTAATACTGTCAAAATACAGCAAACACTTCAGAAAACATTTTATTTGATTTTGGTCTTATCCAATTATGAAAGAGATCTTTGTTGCAAGTATTATGCCAAACACAGAGACAATAAGAATGGTGTCTAATAATAAGCTAATGCATTGACTAAGGATTCCCCCATAGACAGTGTCCTTCAGCGGCAAGAATATTCACTCCATTCCCCTGTGGGTTTTTGCTTAAAGGGTTATTTAGTTTACTTGCTTATACAGAGTATACTTGAAATACAGAATAAATATATCTATTTGCATATACAGAATCAATGTTCCTATTGTTCAAGAAATCCCAGTTTTATTCAGGACAGCAATGCACCCAGCTAAAAACGGATTTCTCTGCATTCCTTACAGCTGAATGTGTGGCCTGACACTAAAATTCTGGCCAAAGAAAGGTAGGTAGTATTTTGGGGTAGGATTCTGGGAAAATACCTCAAACAGGTGACTGTGAGACACTATTTTAAAGACACACACACATTCACACAGAGAAGTGATAAAGATGATAAATATTTACTTCTGGGGCACAGTAACTCTAAAAAGCCTAGGTCAAGATAATATAAACATATTTATGATTATACCAAGGGGTCAGTAGACTAGATAACAAAGCTGCAAACTTTTGCTCGAAATTTTATTTCTTGTAAAATTGTACCATAAAACAAACAGAAACATAAGCAATTACTAAGTTTTACTTTAAGGTTTTTTTTTTTTTTAAAAACATACATCTTTGAGAAGATTCCTTTTATTCCCTGCACTTCTACTCGAAGCTGGTGCCTCTAAACCCTTTTGAAATAACTATTACAAAAATAAAAAAGAATCAGAGTTGAGCTTTTAGAGGCCCAAATAAAAATTCTATCAAGTAAACTAAAAACAAAGAAAATGGCCAGAACATTTTCCTCTGTAACAACATTTCCTTCTTCTTTTAGTGTCCTACTTTATTTCTGTAGCCCATTTAATCTACCTAAAAAGAATCACTTACTCCTTTAGCACCACTGGGCACAAGCAAAATCTAAAGAAAAACCCAGAGCTGATGAAAACCTTTAACGGTAGAAACAGAAACGCACTGCCTTTTCTCAAAGAATGGGCGATAAGATGAAATTAACTCACTGTCACATGCCATGTTTTGGTATTTGTGCTTTACTTACTAAGAAAACAACAAACAACAGCTGACTTTAAGTCTGCACAACTGAGACTTTTCAGTTGAGAAAAGAGGCTCAGTGATTCTCCCTTATATAAAAGAGTAGGTATTTGTTATCAAATGCCTAGATTTAACTCAAAATAAGGTTATGCATCTATGCCAACAGTACTAGAGAATCTTTTCTAGATTCAACTGACAACTTCAGGTGTTATTTTTTCTTATGTTTCCAGTAGAATATAATGTGGACCTAACCTAGATAGTATATTCAGAAGCAGAGACATTACTTTGCTGACTAAGATCCGTCTAGTCAAGGCTATGGTTTTTCCTGTGGTCATGTATGGATGTGAGAGTTGGACTGTGAAGAAGGCTGAGCGCCGAAGAATTGATGCTTTTGAACTGTAGTGTTGGAGAAGACTCTTGAGAGTCCCTTGGACTGCAAGGAGATCCAACCAGTCCATTCTGAAGGAGATCAGCCCTGGGATTTCTTTGGAGGGAATGAGGCTAAAGCTGAAACTCCAGTACTTTGGCCACCTCATGTGAAGAGCTGACTCATTGGAAAAGACTCTGATGCTGGGAGGGATTGGGGGCAGGAGGAGAAGGGGACGACTGGGGATGAGATGGCTGGATGGCATCACGGACTCGATGGACCTGAGTGTGAGTGAACTCCGGGAGATGGTGATGAACAGGGAGGCCTGGCGTGCTGCGATTCATGGGGTCGCAAAGAGACAGATACGACTGAGCGACTGAACTGAACTGAACTGAACTGAGACATAATAAGCATTGTCTGAAAACGAAGGTCATTTCCATCATTAAAGTGTTTACAAATAACAAATGCTGGAGAGGGTATGGAGAAAAGGGAACCCTCCTACACTGTTGGTGGGAATGTAAGTTAGTGTAGCTGCTCCGGAGAAGAGTAAGGAGGTTCCTCAAAAAATTAAAAATAGAATTGCCATATGATCCAGTAATCCCACTCTTTGGCATATACTCGGACAAAACCATAATTCAAAAAGATACATGCACCCCTATGTTCATAGAAGCACTGTTTGCAATAGCCAAGACATGGAAACAATCTAAATGTCCATCAACGAATAAATAAACACACAATATATACTCAGCCATAAAAAAAGAAATAATGTCATTTGTAGCAACATGGATGTAACTAGAGATTATCATAATAAGTCAGTCAGGAAGAGAAAGACAAATACCACATGATATCACTTATATATGGAATCTAAAATACTGCATACATGAACCTATCTACAAATCAGAAACAGACTCATAGACATAGAGAACAGGCTGTGGTTGCCAAAGGGGAGGTGAGGAGGCAGAGGGATGAACTGGGAGCCTGGGGTTAGTTGAAGCAAACTGATACATTTAGAACGGATAAAGAACAAGGTCCTACTAATACAGCACAGAGAAATATATCCAATCTCCTGGGATACACCATAATAGAAAAGAATATTAAATAAAGAATGTGTATATGTGTATAACTGAGCCTCTTTGCTATACAGCAGAATTTAGCACAACATTGTAAATCAACTACACTTCAATTAAAAAAAAAAAAAAAAACAGAACAAAACAACCAAAAAAACCTACAGGTCATTTAACAAGTATAATTCATTGCTTGCTGCTAACCTAATTTCTTTTAGGTTCAAAAAATCTCTTTCAGGCTGATTTGCAATGCATATTTGATCCTTTTAAATAAGCTGATAATTTTAAAATGGTAATTAAACTAAATACAACAGAAAACTGAATAAAGCTAGTATGGGGAGATAAACCTAAAAACATCTACCATTTCATGTAGTCAAGTATCATTAAGTCATTTGTCAAGCGTGTTCTCTAATGGATGCTTGAAAGGTAAAAGTATCAGTTGATTTGTTAAATGTGTTGTTATCTTTCTAACCAACCAAATAATAAGAGTAAAATGAAAAACACCATAACTGTAAAACTTGAATCACTCTTTAGTCACAAGATTTTCTTTCACTGCCTTTTTTATATATTACTAGTAAAAATTATGACAAAATTTTAGCTTGATTATTTCAATAAAATGATTTTCAAAGGTTTACAGGGGAGAAAACTGGTATATACCACTTCAGATTATCATCACCAGTAAAGGAATACAATGACTCATGTGACTTCTGAGCGACCTGACGACTAAATGTAATGTGCGATCCTAGATTAGATCCTGCAGGAGAAGGAAATGGCAACCCACTCCAGTATTCTTGCCTGGAGAATCCCATGGACAGAGGAGCCTGGTGGGTTGCAGTCCATGGGGTCACAAAGAGTCAGACACGACTGAGTGACTTTACTTACTTACTTACCAGAAAGAAAAATGTTTTTCCTTGTGTTATAAAGGACATTATTGGGGCAACTAATAAAATCTGAATAATGTCTGTAGATTTGATATAAGTATTATGTTGATGTTAACTTCCTGAATGCCATTAGTTTTAGAAAACACTTATTTAAGTATTTATGGGTACCACTTAAGTATAAGGGGTAGCATATTGCCAACTGATTTCCAAATGGCTAAGAAAAAAATAACACAGAGACAGATAAAGCAAATGTGGTAAAATAAGTAATGTGGGGAATCTGGTTGAAGAGTATATGAAAATTCTTTGTACCAGTTTGTGTAACTTTTCTGTAAGTGTAAGATAATTCCAAAATTTAAAAAATAATTAAAAATAATAAAAGGTAAATAAAACATTAACTAAAATATAAGGGATGATGGAAGATCAAATTATAGATACCCATGATGGGTACAATTTTAGTTTAATTATTCATGTGCTTAAATTATTATTGCTAACTTTTATCTAAGGACCTTTGACTACTTCATATATATATAAATATATATATGAAAAATAAAATATATTTTATTTTACTTACATTATAGGTGGAAAAAGAGACATGAAGAAAAGCTCCCAAAATGTGGCAAGTTGATTATGGAATGGAGACAAGCAAAGCATGACTTTAAATTGATAGCATAGTGTGAAGATGCAATATAGCTAGACATACCAGAAGGTAATCATTTACCTTGCTCTATTGTAAATCACTGGCTCATTTTCCTCCTGCACAGTTGTCAGCATATCCAAGTCATGGAATATTTTCTGCATATAGTCCAAATATTTATATCCTGAAGCTCTTTCTACTATGGCTGCCAGTAGGGTATAGCCGAAAGTTGAATACAAAAACTGACTACCTTGAGACATCATTGCAAAGGGGGGAAAAAAAAAAGAAAATGCTTATTATTCAAAAACACACAAAATATTTTTCCACTGAAAACTGGCATATTTTTAAAACTAGACTATTTTACTTAACCATTTAGGTGAAGATCATGGATGATATATTAACGAATTTAGTCAACTTTGCAATGGCCCTGCTTATTCCATGTCTCAAACACAAGAATGTTAATAAGATGATCTATATATTTATTAGCTTTTTTGCTTGTTTTTTGTTTTCTTCACCATGCCCCGACCAGGGATTGAACCCCTTGCCCCTTGCAATGGAAGGGTGGAGTCCTAACCACTGGACCTCTAGGGAATTTCCACAAACCACTTTTAAAATGAAAATGGAATACAAGGACATAAACCTGCAATAAATTTAAAGTGGTTTTGGCAGGCATCATACCAAAAAATACACACAAAAATTATTTTTATAGAGCAGCTTTTTGGGAAATAAAATTAAGCTGGTGTATGTTAATTTCTTTAAGAAATGAACACATACAACAAATTGAACAATTTAATTAAATACTAACAAAATACAAAAAATCAGCAGTGCTTCATCATGCAAACTTTGGTCCAAATTTTATTTGGAGGGCTATTCCAATACCTTATTTTTTCCATGAATATCCTGATACTGAGAACACATTAAATGTCTAGGTAGCCTCCAGTGAGAAGGCAATGGCACCCCACTCCAGTACTCTTGCCTGGAAAATCCCATGGATGGAGGGGCCTGGTAGGCTGCAGTCCACGGGGTCGCTGAGAGTTGGACACAACTCAGTGACTTCACTTTCACTTTTCACTTTCATGCATTGGAGAAGGATATGGCAACCCACTCCAGTGTTCTTGCCTGGGGAATCCCAGGGACGGCGGAGCCTGGTGGGCTGCTGTCTATGGGGTCGCACAGAGTTGGGCACAACTGAAGCGACTTAGCAGCAGCAGCAGCCTCCAATGAAGTTAAAGCAAACAACTAACTGTCTGAATACTAGGCTTTGTTAAGAACTATAGACAACAAAGGCAAACATCTAACCAAACCATACCATCATCAACCACGTTGAATGCACTCAGGATGGTATCATTTTGGAGTTTCTGAAAATTAATCATTCAATAATGATGATTTTGTAAAAATAAGAAATTAACACTCACCAGGTTTGAAGAACAAAGGGTCATTTTTAAATAATCTTAGAGATTCAATTGAATTTTCAAATTTTTCTTTCAAATATAATTCACCTTGTTCAAAATCATTCTTTTTCTTGCAAGGTTTTGAATTTCGGCCTTTGGTTTCATTATCTTGCTCTACCTTAGCTTTAGCAAAGTCATTCTTTTCATTACTTTTGCCTCCTTTTTCTTTTAACTCTTTGTCTTGGTCAGATTCCATCATCCCTTTCATCATCTTTAAGGCTTTATAAGCTTTCTCTTCTTTCACCTTTTTCATGTCCTTTTCATAATGACGAATTCCACTTAAATGGGAAATCAATAATCTTGTTGTGACAGACACCTAACAGTAAAAACATGAAAATTCAACTATCGTATTAAACTGTATAATAAAGAGTCAGTAGCCTTGGAATAATGTTTCAGCAATATTTTCCATTTTCAGCTGCTGCTATCATGTACACATCTTTAGCCTCAAATTTTAGAAAAATATCCACTCAGTTATTATCAGGATAAAATAAAACTTTAATCCATTAACAAAATTTAAAAACAAATCAAAAGAATCTTATGAAACCTTTTAAACCACTTAGACGTCATTAGAAAAACGAACTATGAGCTTCATTACCTTTTCACCTTCATATTCTTTTTCTGGGAATTCAGGAACATAATGTTGTACTGGAATATCAAGATCCAGTTTCCCTGCTTCCCACAGTTTGGCAATAGCAACCATGGTGAGGCTTTTGCTGATACTGGCAATTCTCATAACTGTCTCTGGCTTGCATGGTACACGGTTCTCAACGTCAGCATAACCTAAACCTTTGGGAGAAAAAAGCAAAAAGTCATAATAGGTCTCATGGTCAAAGGAGTCTTCAAAAACTGAAATAGTACTATCTTAAAACATTCTATGTGCTTATCAAAAGAAAAAGCTATTCCACTTGCATAATTAATCAAAACTGAACATATAAGGGATGAGTCTTAGCAATACTGAACAACAGTAGGCCTAACAACTTAACCTTATAACAAGACTGAAATTGTACCCTGTGCAAAACAGTAATGTTATGATTCAGTTACTAATACTTAGCTTATCTAAACAATTTGGTTATTCTATATTTTAAATAAATTACATTCTTTAAGGAAAACATCAGTTTTCTTCAGATTATATTTATTCTTGATTTTTTAGAGAGTTTATACAAAATCCCTTAAAATGACTAATAAAACAAATGTGAAAAGATGCCCCAGAAAACAATCAAGCTAATCATCAATTAAATTCAGCTGCAGGTCAGAAGAAAACTAATGTACTCATGGGGTCGCAAAGAGTCAGACACGACTGACTGAACAACGAGTTTAAATAAAGCTCCTTCTAACCTCTGAGCCACCAGGGAAGCCTAGAAAATGTTTTAAGTTTGGTTTCATCTTCTGTAGGATAAAAGCGTGGCAATCTAAGATATATAAAGAACTTAGATCTGAAAAGAATGAAAAGGTATAATTATTTTCACCTGTAAATGTAGATTATGCAGAAAAATACTTGCATAAAAACAGAGCCCTCACCTACAGAGCTGACATCTATATAATTTTTATTATAATATCTTTCATAAATGTTGATTGGGCTACACTTAAACTTGGATAAAGAATCATTTTTTTCTTTAAATTCAAAACCTTACTGCTCCTATCAACTTCTAAAAGTACTCCTTCCTTTAAATGATGTCTGAAATAACATTTCCTAAAAGCTGGGTTTCTGAAAACCTTCTGTGATGAGTTGGACCAATTTGCGCACAATGGAAAAGGAAACCAAATTACAAAATTCTTTGATAAAAGTATCACAGAATGACTAGAAATCTATTTTCCCAAGTTGCTAGCTTTTTTCTGAAAATATAGCTGACACCCCTGTACAGTCAAAAACAAAAACAAATAAAGTAGATTGTAAACTCATTGAGGGGAGAATCATGTATATCCCCATTCTTAGTACTGTGCATTTTACACAACAGTAAATTGACCAAATTAAAAAAGAAAACCACTACATTCTAATGTTTTAATCATAAGGGTTATCTACAAACGTGCAGTTAACAGACTGTTTTATATACAACTTTAAAAGCAATAAATTCAGTCTTTTAAGAAAGTGGGGGTAGAAACAGCCCATCTTTAAGACTCCAATTTATTTATCAGAGTCATATTTTAAGCCTTGCTATTCTACTCCAACACAGAATAAAGTCCAATTCTTTATTCTGTTAGTCACTTTTCTCTAAAGTATGTATTCCACTTCATGGAAGATTTTATTCACCGACTGGCAGAAAACAAGCCAATAAATAAAGCTATTCTGAGCCTACCTTCTGACCAGACTTCTTTTCCATCTACAGAGACTCCAACTACGATGCCCGGTGCGCCCACCTCATCCTAAAGAGCCAAGGGGAAAGCAGAGTTCAAGAGCACAGCTCAAGGACTGGCCCAAATCTGCCCGCGCCGTCCTCGAGGGCTTCCCTCGGCCCCGCCCCACCACGCCCCCTCGGCCCGGGCCCCGCCCACCTCGGCTCCGGCCGGCCGGCCGCTAACGGTGAGGAGTGTGCCTGCTGGGCACACTGAGGGGAAAGGGGCGGTCCCCGAGGCGGACCTTGACCTCCGCCCCGACTGGGGCAACCTCCCAACAGCTTCTGACCACGGCCGGGAGAACGGGAAACGGGAAGTCTTCCTCGCCACCAGCCGGCATCCCGCCGCCCGGGATGGGGTCCTCTCGCCCCGAAGGATAACCACCAAGGGGCCTCATTATTCTGGGGTGACGCCGGGGGTGGGGCGCCGGGTTCCCGGCTGCCTGCACCCCCGGTCGCTCCACCTTGATCCTGTGCAGGAGGTCGCGGCTGCTGTCGATGGCTCTGGCGAAGTGCCTGGCGTGCGGCGGCGCCACGGTCTGCGGAGACCACGGGGCGAGGGGCTGTTCCTGCGCCTGCAGCGGCTCGGCCTGTGGCGGGGCCTCGGGGTCTGGGGCCGCGGCAGGTGGCGCGGGGGATGCGCCCCTCAGCCCGCCGGCCAGCTTAACCCCAAGTGCCAGCCCCAGCCCCAGCCCGAGGCCCCCGACCCACCCGGGGCCGAGTGGCGGCAGCCCGGCGCGCTGATGAGCCCCACGCCGCCCACAGCCCCAGGCGCAGCCCCCGGTGGTCGCGGCCCTGGCCGTCACAGCTGACAGGAGCCGGTACATGGTGTCTCTGGCGAGCCGGCAGCTTCAGAGCTCCCACAGGCCGGGCTGGCGGCTGAGGTTCTAGGAAGGGATGGGAGGGCGGGGAAGGGAGGGAGGCGGTGACTGCGCGCAGACCCTAGCAGTCAAGGCACGATGGGCGGAGCGCCGATAGCATCGAGTCCTTCCTCTTTTCCTTATTTAACTGTCCTGTCTCTCGATGTTTCTTCATCTTTCTCCCTCCCCTCCAGTTTCCCCTCTTCTGCCTCCTCTTAGATCCGGTGTCGCCTCCTCAGAGAAGCGTTCATAAGCCCCGTCCCTAGGAGCTCTCTCCACACCTGGAGCCCCAATGCGCACATCTTCAGTTCAGTTCAGTCGCTCAGTAGTGTCCGACTCTGCGACCCCATGAATTGCAGCACCCCAGGCCTCCCTGTCCATCACCAACTCCCGGAGTTCACCCAAACTCATGTCCATCGAGTCGGTGATGCCATCCAGCCATCTCATCCTCTGCCCCCAATCCCACCCAGCATTAGTCTTTTCCAATGAGTCAACTCTTCGCACGAGGTGGCCAAAGTACTGGAGTTTCAGCTTCATCATCAGTTCTTCCAAAGAACACCCAGGACTGATCTCCCCCAGAATGGACTGGTTGGATCTCCTTGCAGTCCAAGGGACTCTCAAGAGTCTTCTCCAACACCACAGTTCAAAAGCATCAATTCTTTGGCGCTCAGCTTTCTTCACAGTCCAACTCTCACATCCATACATGACCACAGGAAAAACCATAGCCTTGACTAGATGGACCTTAGTTGGCAAAGTAATGTCTCTCCTTTGAATATGCTATCTAGGTTGGTCATAACTTTCAGTAACACTTAACACTGTTTCACTCAACTAATCTGATTTCTTACCAGGCCGACTTACTTTAGATCTTCAGTTCCTGCAACAGCGCTTGGCACACAGCAGCAGCTCAGTAGGCAGCTCCTTTCCCCAGGACCCTTTTCCTCTCTTGTCATGTCTATTCATTATGTCTCATTTCAGCTTCTTCCATTTCTCTGAGGCTCTTTAAAATCTCTTACTTCTGAAAGTCTAGCTTCACACCACATCAAACATATAACAATATTGTTGTATCTAGGCCTCATATTTAAAAATATATATATGCTGTTAAAAATTCTGTGAATAAAATTTGCACTTAAAACTTTTAATCCAAAAGTATCATGTAATTTGTAGTTAGCTATGATCTCTGACAGCTGTAGATCAGAGGTTCTTGTGAAATAAGAAACCTAACCTCAGGTTACCATAAAATGTAAAAGGTATATAATCCTAACTGAACAGTTAATGAGATGTTAATTTTGAAGATAATTAAGCATTCATTACTTCAGGATATATAATTGTCTTTTATATATTACATATTATATATAGTATATTTAAAATATTGTAGTATTTTTAAAAATAATATTTAATATTATGTATTAAACCAAATTATTTGGATAATAAGTATATTTATATACTTCCCAAGGATTTCTGAAAGCTTGTAAACCTTAGCACTGGGGCAGCATACACAATGTAGAAAATGAGCCTGTCTTTCCTTACACATGGAATTTGTAGAGAGAATTCACAGACTTGACAAGCTATTATCAAAAGAAAAAGTTGTGAACATCTTGAAAAAATGAAAGTGTTAGTCACTCAGTCATGTCCGACTCTGCGACCCCATGAACTGCAGCCCCCTAGGCTCCTCTGTCCATGGAATTCTCCAGGTAAGAATACTGGAGTGGGATGCCATTTCCTTCTCCATGGAGCTTCCTGAGCAAGGGATCAAACCTGGGTCTCCTGCATTGCAGGGAGATTCGAGCCACCAGGGAACCCCAAACATCTAGAGCTATTATTTAATTTTAAGGAAAAGGCAATAATGGTAACTATATCTAGTCAGAAGATCCTTGAGCTAAATAATTATACAGTGATGGGCTGTTTATAAAGCCTACAACCCCGAAGAGACCAGGTTATCCTAGGACCCAAAAGTTTTTGCAGTGAAACTCACTGAGGACCCTGGAGCACCACCTGCTGTTAGAGTGGACAGGGTGTTGGAGGTTCCTGTTACAGGGGACCCCACTACTCCAAGCACATCTCAGTGAGAGAGAAAAGTATAAAGAATGTAAAAGACAGCCAATAGTGGTTACAATAAATTATGATTTTATCATTCTTTTAAAAACTATACTATATATGTTATGAACTCTTCACCTCTCCTTGAATCAGAAGCACAGAGCCATATAGAGAGCAAAAGCCAAGATCCTCACGGACTTCTACCGTTTTAGAAGTAGGGAGAGGCCACTCAAAGTATGGCTTCTGTGAAGGTAATGAAGAATAGATGTTCTCCATGAAAATCAAGGGCATGGGGTCGCTAAGAGTTGGACACGACTGAGCGACTTCACTTTCAGTTTTCACTTCCATGCATTGGAGAAGGAACTGGCAACCCACTGAAGTGTTCTTGCCTGGAGAATCCCAGGGACAGAGGAGCCTGTTGGGCTGCCATCTATGGGGTCACACAGAGTTGGACACGACTGACGCGACTTAGCAGCAGCAGCAGCAGGAGGCAACTTAATCAAGCAGTTGGCAGACATGGTGGCAGGATTTTTACTATCACTGTGAGGCAGGAGCCTAGAGCTCCAATATTTCAGCTGTCTCTGGACTGAGAGCTGCAGAAACCAAATAGAAGAAAAATAAACCACGAGACGGAAAAGGAGTGGAATGACGGGAAAAGGAGAGGACGGCAAAAGAAGAAAGAAATGTTTCCACTAAAAGTAAACCTGCAAACCAAATTTCTGAAACACATAAGGAAAATATTTTTAAGAAAGACTGGCACCAAAATCAGTGATCAAGGAGTGAAATCAGCTCAGGCAAATGAAAGCATTAAAATAATCTACAGGAAAAGAGAAAAAAGGGGAGACTTCTCTGGTGGTCCAGTGGATAAGAATCTGCCTTCCAATGCAGGAGACGCAGGTTTGATCCCTAGTCAGGGAACTAAGGAGAAGGCAATGGCACCCCACTCCAGTACTCTTGCCTGGAAAATCCCATGGACGGAGGAGCCTGGTAGGCTGCAGTCCATGGGGTCGCTAGGAGTCGGACACGACTGAGAGACTTCACTTTTACTTTTCACTTTCATGCATTGGAGAAGGAAATGGCAACCCACTCCAGTGTTCTTGCCTGGAGAATCTCAGGGACGGGAGCCTGGTGGGCTGCCGTCTATGGGGTTGTGAAGAGTCGGACACGACTGACGTGACTTAGCAGCAGCAGCAGGGAACTAAGATCCCACATGCTGTGGGGCAACAAAATCCAGTGACTGCAACTACTGAGCCCACATGCCACAACTAGAGAGAAGCCCAAGCGCTACAAGGAAAGATCCTGCATGCTGCAGCTAAGACCTGACACAGCCAAGTAAAAATACTTAAAAGAAAGAAAAGAAGTCATTCACTGGTTAAACATGGATTAATAGAAAACAAGTTTGTTTCAAAGAATTCTCAGAGAAATCAATTATAATATTCACCAACAAACAAGGAATTATGAAATAAGAAGTGAAACAGGAACATAAGATGAAAAGGAACTTATCAGAAATCATAAAAATAAAAAATCATGAGAGCTTTAGAAAGAGTATCTTTTCCTGAGCTGGAGGTACACATTTGGTGAGCTGTCTCCATCCAAGGTCAGTTTTTGTTTTTCCTCTAGTGTTTATTTTTGCAGACTAATTGTCTCCAGATGCTATTCTTCCTATCTCAAGGTTTCCAGGCCTCAAACTGGCTCTAAGAACTGGATATAATACTCAAAAATCTACCAGTAAAGTGAGACCATCAGTTCCCATTCTCTGGACAGTTACCATTCTTACCAGTTGTCTCACAGCATTTGTTCATTATGAATTTGTTGTCAGCAATCAAGTCTTTATATAAACCAGGTAGTCAAACCCAGCTTCTCTTCCATAATCAGGTACTTGCAAGATTGATTTAATATGTATCTTTATTGACCTTTACTTTATTGGTTTTGACTTTGTAGTTCCGGGTATTATTTTTCATCTAAATTATAGCAAAATAAGCCTTTTGGCTCTCATGTTATCTGCAAAGATGGTATAAGCAAACTTTCTAATTCAAAAATATTGAAAAAGGCTCGACCTTAGAATCCACTCGTACACCAATGGAAACTTCTCTCCAGGGGATCAGAGGTCCAGTAGCCAATACTCTTTTGATATGGTTGTTCAAACAAACGGGAGCTCATCATTGCTATTCTGTGACCCACTACTGTGTGGTATCCTGAAGATAATATTTCTGTTTCCTCCTCATTTTTCCCCTCTTCTGAATGTTTCNAATGGAAACTTCTCTCCAGGGGATCAGAGGTCCAGTAGCCAGTACTCTTTTGATATGGTTGTTCAAACAAACGGGAGCTCATCATTGCTATTCTGTGACCCACTACTGTGTGGTATCCTGAAGATAATATTTCTGTTTCCTCCTCTTTTTTCCCCTCTTCTGAATGTTTCTCATTGTACTCTTGACCTCAGGTTCACTAAAAGCTTTTCACAAGCCCTATTTTACTCATGCAACACATATTTATGGGTATCTGCTCTTTGCCAAAGTTGATACTGAGATTACAATGGTGATGAGAAGAGACACAGTCTCAGCCCTCCTGAACTCACAGGCTGGAGGGTAAGGCAGTCATCAGTCATATAAACACAAAAATAAAGGTAAAAGCCATGTAGGAGAAATGCAGTGTGTAGAGTTTATAATGGTGAAATTTCATCTAGCCTGGGAGATTAGGCTTTCCCGATTAAGTTAAGTTAGATCTAAAACGTTAAAGTTAAATAGAAATTAACTTGGTTGAATATAGGCAGAAAGAAAGAGGAAGTGTTCCATGCACAGGAATCAGTAAGTGCAAAGGCCCTGTGGTGGGAGAGAAGAGGTTTCATGAAAGGAAGTAAAAGATAACCATGGAAGCTGGCATGGAGAACTAAGCAAAGTGAGGTGAGGGATGAGGCTGCAGAATGACCACTCAGGATCTTATCTCTCTCCCCCTATCACGTCCTTTGAAAAGGAATACTCTTCTAGAGCAGCTTCTAGTCCTGCTCTAGCATATACTCTAATAAGTAGTAGTATGAAATTCTATTTATTTTCTTGGCTTAACATTTCAGGTTTACCTCATCATTCATATTCTGTGCTTTGGTCATAAGAATTACTGTTAATCAGCTTCCTGTTTCACCATCCAACCCCAAGAATTACTGAGTTACTTCCTCCTTCACACTGATACTTTCTTTTTCACATTTGTTCCTCATACTATCTGGTTTAAAAGTTTTGTTTCAGTGGCTTTTTCTTTTACCCCTTAAATTTTCTATAAGGATACACTTTGGTTTTTTTTAAGTGTTTTTTAAAAAGTTATTTATCTATGGCTGTGCTGGGTCTTCGTTGCTGCACGTGGGCCCTCTTCAGGTGCGGCGAGCAGGCCTACTCTCCAATTGCAGTGTGCAGGCTTCTCCTTGCAGTGGCTTCTCTTGTTGTGGAGCGTGGGCTCTAAGTGCGTGGGCTTCAGTAGTTGAGTCACATGGGCTCAGCAGCTGTGGCGCACAGACTTAGTTGTCCCTCGGTATGTGGGAACCTTCCCGGACAAGGGTTTGAACCCGAGTTCCTGCATTGGCAGGCAGATTCTTTACCACTAAGCCACCAGGGATGCCCTGAGCATATATCCACTTTGGATGGTAGCTTGGGAGTATCTATTAGCTATTAATCATGCTTATAATTCATGACCCAGCAACACCATTTTTAGGTTATATATTCTAGAGCAGACTTCCCAAGTATGGCCCTAGCATTATTAGCATCGCCTGAGAACTTGTTAGAAATGCAGATGCTCAAGTCCCACTCAGATCTACTAAATCAGAGTGGTGAGTGGTACCCAGCAAATCAGGGAGTTTAAGATCCCACCAGCTGATACTGATACAAGCTAAAGTCTGAAAAAAATCTACTCTAAAGAAACATCTGCACACATTGTATGAGATAACTTTCACTGTTAGAGCAAGTATTTACTTAGCTCACAGGTCTCCAGGTTGGCAACATAGGCTGGACTCAGCTAGGCAGGTTCTGATTTCCTCTGGCTCAGTCCGGTGCTGAGATAGCTGGGCGCTGGCTAGTGTAGGACGCTCTAGGCTGACACAGCTCAACTGTGTTCCGTGTGGTCTCTTTTTCACCAACAGGCTGGTCTGGGTTTGTACATTCACCTGGTGCTTGGACAAAGCTCCAAGAGATAGAAAGTAGAAGCATTCAAGACCTCTCGAGGTCTAGGCTTGCAATTGGCACACTGACATGCCTTCCACTGGCTGCATTAAGTCCAAGGTCATCCTAGATTCAAGTGGGAGAGAAAAGGACTTTTATCTGTTGGGAAGAGCTTCAAAATCACATTGCAAAGTGTGTGGATACAAGGAGGGTGGAGACTGTGACTTTTTCTTTTGCCTTCTTCTACATGTGTGCATATAGAAACAACATAATGCTGTTTATTGCAGCATTTTTGATGATAACAAAACAATGAAGACAACTTAGGTATCCTTCAGTAAGGAGGTGGGCAAATTGTGGCACATATATACCAAGGCATCTTATGTATTCATTGAAAGGAATGAGCTAGGTCTCTTTTGAGGTCAACAAGAAAAAATAAAAAACTTTTTTTTTTTTAATGAAAAAAGGAAACTGAAGAGCAATTTGTAAGACTAATACCATTCATATATTTTTTAAACCTGTACAATATTACATATTTCTGGTGGGTACATATGCTTGTGGAAATATTAGCAAGGTATATACATCTAACTTATACCAGTGACTATTCTTGGAGAGTGGAAAAGGAGGCAGTAATTCAAAGTGGTAGTCAGAGAGGATATTAGTTATATCTGTTAGGTTCTCATGTTAAAAAATTTATATGTATTCTGTGAAATTAAAAAACTTAAATTTCACTAGAAGCTCATTTCTGGATGAGTCTCTTCTTGACAATGTTTTTTCAGGTTGTTATGAAGAATCTGTCATTCACTCAATCACACTTAGCGAAGACTGCTCTGGAAAATCCCATGGATGGAGGAGCCTGGTAGGCTGCAGTCCATGAGGTCGCTAAGAGTCTTTTCACTTTCATGCATTGGAGAAGGAAACGGCAACCCACTCCAGTGTTCTTGCCTGGAGAACCCCAGGGAAGGGGGAGCCTGGTGGGCTGCCGTCTATGGGGTCGCACAGAGTCGGACTGAAGTGACTTAGCAGCAGCAGCAGCAGCAGCTGTGTTCTATGCACTGTACTAGTTGCTAAGAGTGCTCAATCCTTTACCAAGTCCCCATCATTTTAGTCTTTAAGTCCTACAGTTTCTGACCCATATGTTCAAAGTCTCTAGCAAGAAATTCCAGGCTGTTTTTTCTTACTGCATCATGGAGTTCCTTGTTTATCAGAGAAAAGGGCAGTGGTTGGTGGGACTTAACCAATTTGAATCTGGGAATATGCACACCTCCCAGTGGACCTCCTCATGATCCAACAGGTGGATGCAGGGCCCACATACTGTGTCAGCATTGTCATTCATGTTCATCCCATCCCTATACTCTCTCACAAAACCTGTTCTCAGAGAGCTTGCTTCAGAAGCTTTTACTGAGCGGAAGACAGAAGTCCATGTGCCTGTGTACTTGTTACAAATGATGGGATGACAGGCAAATCCTTACCCAAGGTAGGCCAGATAGATTTTTTGTACCAGAACTGTGTAACTGTGGTACAGAAATTCTGGTCAGTCTTTCTTGAGCAGTTGGGCTGGAAGATTCAGGAGGACCAGATAGCTACCTTTTCCCTCATGTACTGAGAAATAGAGAAAACTTGTCTGCAAAGACGAGTTTCTTTGTTAGTTAGACAATTGAGAATAGGAGCTGCTTTAGTTTTGATGGCTCAGCTTCCAGATTACCATGACCCTCAGTGTTTGGGGGGATGTCTACAGGAATTACTTTAAAATTTCCAATAATCTCTCCAGTTCTTTCTTTCATTTTCCTTTCCCCCCAGAATTAGTCTGATGGGTTTCTGTTAACTTTTAATCAAAGAATCCTTTACTATAGCACCAACCATCACAAAGCATGTCTCCTACATGAGGTAGCAACCTATTCCTTCATGCCAGGACCTGCAAATCTATCTTTGGAATCGAGATACACACCATTCTTCTGAATGTCTGGAACAACACCCTGTATGGAGAAAGTCTTATACAAGGGAATTGCTTTGACAGTTTAGAATTTCATATTAGCTTCCTCTGTTTTGACATTTTTCTACTTCTAAGTAATATATAGGCCAAAGACAAACCTCAAGAAAAATTTTAAAAATACATTCAAGTGAATGAAAGTGAAATACAATATATCAAAATTTTTGGAACAGAGATAAAGTTGTGCTGACAAGGAAATTTATAGAACTACTCTCTATAAATCGGGAGCTGCTATACTTAAAGAAACAGTCAATGTATCAAATCAATAATCTAAGCACCTACCTAGAAAAAGAAGACCAAAAGAAGCCCAAATCATCAGAAGAAAGGGAATAATAAAGAATATATATCAATGAGATTGAAAATAAAATATGAGAGAGAGAAAATAAATTTTAAAAGGCCTGACTCTTTCAAAACATCAACAAAGTTGACACAATTTACCCAAAGCATAATTTGAATAAAGATCCCCTGGAGAAGGGAATGGCTACCTACTCCAGTATTCTTGCCTGGGAAATCCCATGGAAGAGCAGCCTGATGGGCTACAGTCCATGGGATTACAAAGAGTCAGACACAACTGAATGGCTAACTCAATGGTTAGGATAATAGTTATAGTGTATATATAGTATTTTATAATTTTATAAAGTAGTATTTAACTTATAATTTAAATTCTCTCCCAAGCAAAATCTCCAAGCCCAGATAGTTTCACTGGAGAGTTTTACTGAGTGTTTAAATAAGAATTAGCCCCAATTCTATAGAATCCTTTTCAGAAAATAGAAGAGAAGGGAATTCATTTTATATGGTAGTACAACCTTGACCAACCTAGACAGCATATTAAAAAGCAGAGACATTAAAAGGTCCATCTAGTCAAAGCTTTGGTTCTTCCAGTACTCATGTACGGATGTGAGAGTTGGACTATAAAGAAAGCTGAGCACCGAAGAATTTATGTTTTTGAACTGTGGTGTTGGAGAAGACTCTTGAGAGTCCCTTGGACTGCAAGGAGATCCAATCAGTCCATCCTAAAAGAAATCAGTCCTGAATATTCATTGGAAGGACTGATGTTGAAGCTGAAACTTCAGTACTTCGGCCACTGATGCGAAGAGCCGACTTACTGGAAAAGACCCTGATGCTGGGAGGGATTGAGGGCAGGAGGAGAAGGGGACGACTGAGGATGAGATGGTTGGATGGCATCACTGACTCAATGGACATAAGTTTGAGTAAGCTCTGGGAGCTGGTGATGGATACAGAAGCCTGGAGTGCTGCAGTTCATGGGGTCGCAAAGAGTCGGACACAACTGAGTGACTGAACTGAACAACCTTGATAGCAAAACTAGATAAAAGTACTACAAAAATTATAGCACAATATCCCTTAGGAAAATGGATACAAAAACTTCTAATAAAACATATCAAATAAAATTCAGCAATATAAAAGAAAATATACTCCATGACCAAATGAGATTTATTCCAAGGATTCAAGCTTATTTAAAAAAACTAAACTTGCAACTATCATATGACCTAGTATTTGCAATTTTGAGCATTTAGCTTAGAGAAATAGGGCTTATATTCGGACAAAAGCCTGTACACGAATATTTATACCACCTGTATTCATAATAGTCCAAATGTCCTTCAAACGGGTGAATAGTTAAAAATATATATATACAAACAAAAAAACCTTGGGTACATCCATACCATGGATTACTACTTAGCCAAAAAAGGGACAAACTATTGATACACACAACAATCTGGATGGATCTCCAGAGAATTTTGCAGAGTGATAACAGCAATTCCCCAAGGCACAGGTCTGTATGATTCCATTTATATAACATCCTTGAAATGACAAAAGTAAAGAAATGGAGAACGGATTAGAGTTTGCCAAGGGTTAAGGAGGGGGTAGAAGTGAGAGGGAAGTAGATGTTGCTTTATAAGGGCAACATGAGAGATCCTTGCAGTGAAGGAGCTTTTCTGTTTTTTCACTGCACCAATTGTCAGTATCCTGGTTGTGATTAATGTAGTACAGTTTTGCAAGACTGTTACCAAGAGGAAATTGAGAAAGAAGTACATAGGACCTTTCTTATTTTTTAGAATTGCATGTGAATCTACAATTATCTCAAAATAAAAAAGCTTATTTAAAAGTAAAAGAAAAAAATACAAAAATTTTTCTAAAACAGTAAAAGGTGTTAGGAACCAGGATGAATATTTTGAAACTCAATCATTATCTATCCCTGATGTGAAATGCTTTAAACCTCCCTTTACCAACAGGAGAAAGTCCAGACTCCTGTGGTTAGGCATGTGGATAACTATTGAAAAAAACTATTTTTTTTCTTGGGGGGAAAAATTCCACAAGAGTGAACCACATTTTCTCCCCAGCCAACATGGTAGCCAGACCTCTGGGTCCTGAAGGTCTGGGCTTTCCTTACACCACCAGGAAGTAGTTAACAACTATAACTGGTCCTTTGAGAGGTCTCAAACCAATGAAGTATAAACAGAGAAGGGTTTGTCTTTCCTAGCTATCTAATTTGCTCGGCCAAATCCCTTTCCTAATGGGTATAAGGGAATTTTAATGACATCTTTCCTTGGTCCAAAACCTTCTAAGCCTTATCTAGCTATAAAAGTAGTGTGTTTGCTAGGTAACATTCAGTTGCGTTAGGTACTTTTTCCTCTGCCAAGTCCATTTTAATGCCCTCTCTCCTGGAGTTGGACAGGGTGCCTCTTGCATGGAGGCCCTGGCAGGGCTTGAATAGCAGTTGTGCATTTGTTGTTTTTTAACCAAGGTGTCTGCTTGCTTTCTTTCATCTCCTGGTTCCTTTCCTTCTGGTCCTTCAGGCCCACACCCACTGTCAGGAGCAGGTGTGGGGAAAGGGAGTAGACTGGAGAATGCTGGTTGGTACAGGTTCCCAGTTGCTGGGCCATGCAGCTGGCAGAGCCTTGGAGAACCGGCTCTAGAGGGTATGGCTGCCTGTGTACCTTGAGCAGGAACCACCGAAGACTGGCTTTGCAAAGCTCAGCAAGGCCTGGAGAAGCTAAGTGGCTCATGGAAATAAAGTTAAATGGCATAATCAAAATTTTAATTAGGGTTAACTCCATAGTCTGCCCACTTCCTTGCCTGGTCTTCCTGGGAATCTGTGCAAAGTAATTCAGGCAAGGGAGTGTGCATTCATATGAAAATTTGCAGAGGAAGGTCATAACCTCCTACAGCTTCCAACCCCCTGTCCAGCACTCTGTGTACTGTCTTTTCAGCCTGTTTCTTTATCTCTATCTTCAAATGGAGACAAAATAGCCAGTGACATTACTGTAGGATTTCAAAGCTGGTAGGCATATTAGATGCTACCTAGTGTGCATTGGTCGGGAAGATCCCCTGGAGAAGGAAATGGCAATCCACTTGGGCACTCTTGCGTGGAAAACCCCAAGGACAGAGGAGCCTGATAGGCTACAGTCCATGGGGTCGCAAAGAGTCGGACATGACTGAGCGACTTCACTTCACTCAGTGTGCATTGGAGAAGGAAATGGCAACCCACTCTAGTGTTCTTGTCTGGAGAATCCCAGGGATGGGGAAGCCTGGTGGGCTGCCGTCTATGGGGTTGCACAGAGTCGGACACGACTGAAGCGACTTAGCAGCAGCAGTGTGGTTTTTGTGGGATAGGGCATTTGGAAATGCACCTAATTACTTTGCATAATGTGGTGGTGGGGATGATTTTTAAAGTCCTCAATCTGTGGGACAGTTGTACTGACAAAGATTCTCTCTTTGACCAAACTCTAGCCAGCCTCCTCTGAGCCCTCTTCTTTATTTATTTACTATTTTTAAAACCAGCTGTGTGCCTTCTTTTTTATTTATTTGGCTACCCTGGATCTCAGTTGCAACACGTGGGATCTTTGAATTTTGTTTTGGCATATGGGATCTTTAGTTGATCTTTAGCTGGCTTAAAACTCAACATTCAGAAAATGAAGATCATGGCATCTGGTCCCATCGCTTCACGGCAAATAGATGGGGAAACAATGGAAATAATGACAGACTTTATTTTTGGGGGCTCCAAAATCACTGCAGATGGTGACTGCAGTCAAGAAACTAAAAGACACTTGCTCCTTGAAAGAAAAGCTATGACAAACCTAGACTGTCTATTACAAAGCAGAGACATTACTTTGTCAACAAAAGTCCATCTAGTCAAAGCTATAGTTTTTCCAGTAGTTATGTATGGATGTGAGAGTTGGACCATAAAGAAAGCTGAGCGCCGAAGAACTGATGCTTTTGAACTGCAGTGTTGGAGAAGACTCTTGAGGGTCCCTTGAACTGCAAGGAGATCCAACCAGTCCATCTTAAAAGGAAATCAGTCCTGAATATTCATTGGAAGGACTGATACTGAAGCTGAAGCTCCTTTGGCCACCTGATGTGAACTGACTCATTAGAAAAGACCCTGATGCTGGGAAAGATTGAAGGCAGAAGGAGAAGGGGACGACAGAGGATGAGACGGTTGAATGGTATCACTGACTCAACGGACATTAGTTTGAGTGAGCTCCAGGAGTTGGTGATGGACAGGGAAGCCTGGAGTGCTGCAGTTCGTGGGGGTTCAAAGAGTAAGATACGACTGAGCGACTGAACTAACTATCTTTAGTTGTGGCACATGAACTCTTTCTTAGCTGTGGCATGTGGGATCTGGTTCCAACACCAGGGATTGAACCCAGCCTCCTGCATAGGGAATGTGGAGTCTTAGCTACTGGACCACCAGAGAAATCCTTGAGTCCTTTTTTTGATGCAAGGCCTCAACTTTGACTATAAAGTCTTGAACTAATACTAACAGTTTCTAACGGTTCAAGCGCAACTTAAAGTGTCTGCCTGATAAAAACCCAAGGCTGCCAGAATCATTTACTGTTTGCTTCAGCAATACCCGATGATAGGGCCCCTGTCTCTCAGTCTCTGTGGAAAGGTAGGGGCCTAACTTTCAATTAATAATTAATAAGCTTCAGTCAGTAAGCCAGTTAGCAAATCTAGATGGCTTTCATGTGGACTAACGCCTTTGTCCAGTTTTTTGTAGTTTTTCCTTGCTCACTGCTCACTGCCTCCTTCCTTCTCCTCCATTCCCTCTGCACAAACAGAACTGGTGCTCAGCTTTCCCTCTACTGTCAGTTTCTGAATAAATCTGTTTTCACAAATTTAACTAACATCCAGCTGTGTTTATCTATGACAGTTCACAAAAAAATTGTTCTGCCCAAAATACCACCCTCGAGAAATAGGAATCTTTTTTCCAAAACAAGGTCTCATAAGTGTTTTTTCACTTTGTGAAAATTTGTACACTTATGAACTGTGTACTTTTCTGTCTATATCTTATACTTCTTATGTTATAGATCAGTGGAACAGAATAGAAAGCCCAGAAATAAACCCATGTGCCTACGGTCAATTAATCTATGATGAAGGAGGCAAGAATACACAACAGAGAAATAGTGCTGGGTAAACTGGACAGCTAATGTAAAAGAATGAAACTAGAACATTCTCTAACACCATATAGAAAAATAAGCTTAAAATGGATTAAAGACCTAAATATATAACTGGACACTATAAAACTCTTAGAGGAGGGAAGAAGACTTCCCTGGTGGCTAAGATTCTGTGCTCCCAATGAAAGGGCCCCAGGTCTGATCCTGGTCAGGGAACTAGATTCCACGTGCTGCAACTGAGTCTGCATGCTGGAGTGAAGACTGAAGATTCCACGTGCACCTGGCACAGAGCTGTGGCATGTATATATAATGGAATATTACTCAGCCATAAAGAGGAATGCATTTGACTCAGTTCTAATGAGGTAGATGAACTTAGAGCCTATCATATAGAGTTAGGTAAGTCAGAAAGAGAAAAACAAATATCATATATTAATGTATAGATGTGGAATCTAGAAAGATGGTACTGATGAACCTATTTGCAGGGCAGCAATGGAGATGCAGACATATAGAACAGATTTGTGAATATGGGTCAGCGGGAGGAAGGAGACGGTAGGACGAAAGGAGAGAGCAGCAAAGAAACATATACACTGCCACATGTGAAACAGATAGCCAAGGGGAAGTTGCTGTGTTACTCAGGGAACTCAAACTGGGGCTCTGTGACAACCTAGAGGGGTGGGATGGGGAGGGAGGTAGAGGAAGGGGACACATGTATACTTATGGCTGATTCATGTTGCTGTATGTCAGAAACCAACACAATATTGTAAAGCAATTATCCTTCAATTAAAAATAAATAAATAAAAAGACCTGGCGTAGCCAAATAAATAAATATTAGAAAGAAAAAAAAAAAAACAACCTCAGAGAAAGGACATGGATGCAAGACTCTGACATAAATTGCAGCAATATCCTTTTGGATCCATTTCCTATAGTAATGAAAATAATAAAAAAAATAAGCAAATGGAACCTCGTTAAACTTAACAACTTTTGCACAGCAAAGGAAATCATACACAAAACAAAAAACACAACCCACAGAATGGGAGAAAATATTTACAAGTGATGTGACCAACAAGGAATGAATCTCCAAAATATACAAATGGCTCATGAAGTTCAATATCAAAAACAAAACAAAAAGACATACAGATGGCCAAAAAGCACACGCAAAGATGTTCAATATCTCTAATTATTAGAGAAATATAAATCAAAACTATAATGATGTATTACCTCACACCAGTCAGAATGACCATCAGAAAGTCTACAGGCAATAAATGCTAGGGAGGGTTGTGGGGAAAAAGGAACCCTCCTACACTGTTGGTGGGAATATAAACTGGTACAGCCACTATGGAGAACAGGATGGAGGTCCTTTAAAAAATGAAAAATAGAGCTGTCATATGATTCCACAGTGCCACTCCACTCCTGGGAATTTATCTGGAGAAAACCATAATTTGAAAAGATACCTGCACCTCAGTGTTCACTGCAGCCATATTCACAATAGCCAAGACATGGAAAGCAACCTAAATATCTATCAACAGATGAATGAATAAAGAAAATGTATATGTGTACAATATTGTACTCAGACATGACAAAGAATGAAAAAATGCCATTTTCAATGACAGGGATGGACCTAGAAATTATACTAAGTACAATAAGTCAGAAACAGAAAGTGCCATATCATATCATTTATATGTGGAATTCAAAAAAGTGATTGAAATTAACTTCAATTAACTTTAAAAAAAATGGACTTACTTATAAAACAGAAACAGACTCACAGACTTAAAAATAAACATGATTAACAAAGAGGAAAGGTGGGGAGGGGAGAAATAAATTAGGAGATTGGGATTAACATATACACACTATTATATAAAAATGGATAACCAATAAGGACCTAGTGTATAGCACAGAGAACTCTATATTCTGTAATAACCTATACGGGAAAAGGATTTGAAAAAGGATACTGAGTATATGTATATGTACTGAATTCAGTCTAACTGAATCACTATTCTGTACATCTGAAACTAATACAACATTGTAAATCAATTCTATTCCAATATAAAATAAAAATGTTTAAACGAATAAAAATTGCAGAAATAGACCCACATAATTATAGTCAACTGCACTTTGACAAAGAAAAGGCAGTACAATGGAGTAAAGATAGTCTTTTCAATAAATGGTGCTGTAACAACTGAACATTCACATACATATGTACATACTTAGGCCTTACACTCTTTACAAATACTAACTCAAAATTATCTAAATGCAAAACTATAAACCTATAGAAGAAAACATAGGAGAAAACCTAGATGACCTTGGGTATGGCAATGCCTTTTTAGGAACAACACCAACAATATGATTAAATATGAAAGAGTTTATTGATATGCTGGAATTCCTAAAAATTAAAAGCTGTTCAGTGAAAGACAGTATCAAGAGAACGAGGAGACCAACCACAGACTGGGAGAAAATACTTGTATAAGACATATCTGATAAAGGACTACTATTCAAAATATAATATAATCGAATCTGCCTGCAATGTGGGAGACCTGGGTTCAATCCCTAGGTTGCGAAGATTTCCTGGAGAAGGGAACAGCTACCCACCCCAGTATTCTGACCTGGAGAATTCCATGGACTGTATAGTCCATGGGGTTGCAAAGAGTCAGACACAAATAAGCAACTTTCACTTCCACTTTTCATTCAAAATATATATGGCTTTTTTTTTTTTTTCAGGTCCACGAAACAAAGAATGAGCTAACAGACTGCTTTAGGCGTCTGTTTTAGTCTCACAGCTCTAAACAATTTCCAGTTGCAGATGTTAAAATATCCAGAATCCATGGAGAACAGAACAGACGACATAACTCATCCAGCCTCTGCTGCTCCGAGGGCCTTCTGCAATTCACAGCATTTGATGGCATGTGGGCAATCAGCTTGCCTGTGCTCACAGGCTGCATTCAATCTGCTGCAGCTTATAAACCCTTTCACAGAGAGTCATTACAGGGCCAGACATCTACGCTGGGAGCGTGCAAGCATGACCAAGTGCCAGGGCCTCCAGAAGCTCTTCGTTAGCAGAGAGGACAGGTGGAGAGTCTCTGCACACAGTCGACAGGCTCTGTCCTGCACAAGGGAGTCTGTGGAGGGGTGAGGGAGGGGAGATGCAGCCTGTGCTCCTGTGTCTGGCTCTGAACAAAGGGGTGACTCTTTCTAATATGCACAAATGAGCAAGGTGTGCTCCCTGCAGCTCTGGACTGAGGTACAGCCTTAGAGCTCAGTAATATAAAAAGAAAAGTGGGATTTCCCTGGTGGTCCACTGCTTAGGAATCTGCCTTGCAGCGCAGGGGATGCGGGTCTGATCCCTGGTCGAGGAACTAAGATTCCACATGCCGAGAAGCAGCTAAGCCTGCACACAGCGACTACTAAGCCCCTGTGGTCCGGGGCTCATGTGCTACAACTAGATAATCCATGCACCACAACAAAAGATACCCAACTAAGACCCGACACAGCCAGATACATACATAAATATTAAAAATATGTGTAAAATAAGAAAAGTGCTGTCCTAGAGGCAGATATCAATAGCTGTGAGGCGGGAGGAGGGAGCAGGAGAGTCTTCTGGAGGAAGGAGTTAAAGGGAGTGACAGAGATTGAGGGACATTTCATGAGGGCTTTGGAAGAGGAACAGGAATTTGCTCGTTCAGTGAAAGAAAAGCAAACAAGGCAGGGGAAATAGAGTGAGCAAAGATTCAGAGGTTTGATATGAGAAGATCTGTTTCTAGAACAGGGAGCAGTTCAACCTGGCTGGTGGAGGTAAGGTCAGAGGGTAGCCACAGCCAGATGGTGCCGGCCTTCCAAGCCACACTGAGCACACTGGGCTGCCGCCCCCAGGCGAGTGGTTCTCAGATTCTGGTGTGGTCTGAAACACATGGAAAGCCTGTTTACAAGCGTGGTTTCTTTGGCTGGAGCCCCAAGGATGAGTTGATTCAGGAGGTTTGGGGAAGGGCTCAAGAATGAACATTTAAAATGATTTTCCTATAGGATCTGGGTATAGTGGTCAGCTGGTAAAGAATCCACCTGCAATGTGGGAGACCTGGGTTCAATCACTGGGTTAGGAAGATTCCCTGGAGAAGAGAAAGGCTACCCACTCCAGTATTCTGGGCTAGAGAATTCCATGGACTGTATAGTCCATGGGGTGGCAAAGAGTCAGAGAGGACTCAACATCTTTCACTTTCACATAGTGGTCAGAGAAGAAACAGTACTGAGACAAAAGGGTGTTCAGAGGAGGTTAGGCAGCACAGGGTCTGCTGGGCTCACTGGAGCAGGGCTTGCCAGCTACCAAGTGGAAAGAGGTACAGCTGGGGGAATCCACTCTGCCTGTACATGCTCTTAGAAAGCCATCTGAGAGGCCAACCCTTAATTAATTCCCCCTACCCCCAAGTACAAAGGTCTGGCAACAGCTTAAAATGTGAAGAAAGCAGACACCGGGGACAAAGATGTCAGGACTAGCTGTACCACCTGTGGGTTGGGTCACTCCCAGCTAATAATTACTTCCCCTCTGAGTCTCTGTCTCTACACCAGCAGGACCTCAGGGCCCCTCTCAGCCGCATGATATATGAGGTTTCAGTCCCTCCTAGTGAGAGGTTCATTGTATAACGGGATGCTGAGTGAGGCCAGGGAAAAAAAAGACTCTAACAGTGGAAGCTGGAACAGACTCAGAATTGTTTCAGGGAAGGAAAGTTCTTTTTTGCCCAAAACCTTCTCAAGCCTCTCTGAGTGCCTCCCAGCACCCAGCATAGTGCCTTGCATCTTGCAGGCACTTGATACATATCACTTAATGATGAACAGCATCAGGGTGTCAGTGTTGGCTTTTCAGGGCTCAGCACATCTGAAATGCCTCCTCTGTACTTTATTCAGGCAATGATCAGCCTGCATTTCATATGGTGACCCTCCTATTATCCAGACTTATTAAATTAGGGTTCTCAATTATCTGGATATTTGAAAATATTCCTAGGTAATGATGACAGTAACCCTGGGAGGCTGTAAGCTTTAGGTGATGGAATGGGGGAAAGAAGTAAAGGTTTTAGAGGTGATGAAAGGTTTTTCTTGGGCTTAAAAAACCTTTAATATATGCAGATTTTGGCTTTGAAACTTGCCAAAAGGAGGTAGTTTGGTAGGATATTTGAAAGTGTAATAGCCTATGCTAGACAAAGCAGCCTTTGGTTTGCTGGGGGAAATGGTGTTTCTTCCCAGCACAAATCAAAAGACAAGTATACATTTCCTCCACTGGTATTTTCTGGGACCATCTCCCAGACAAACCACCACTGCTGGAATCCTTGTCTCAGGTAACAGTTCTGGGGAAACTCCAACTAGACATCAAGTCACTGGGAGGGTGACACTGAGGGCACTGATCTGTAGTTGGGGTGCTAGCAATAGACAGGGCTCTCACTGGGTTTGCAAAGCTGCAGAGAAGGTAGCTGGAGAGACCTACATTACAAAAGCTGAGGACAGCAAAGACTCATGGTAGAGCTGGCACATGTGGGAAGAGAGGGGTAACCTTGAATGGATGCCTACCCTGGCGCTGACCCTGTGTTTGGTGTTGGACATACATCACCTCTCTCAATCCATACAACCAGGGTATAAATCAGGAAGATGTCACCTCAGGCCTGGAGGAGGGATTTGAACTTGGGCCTTTCTGGTGCCATAGGCTGTGCTTTGTTCCCAGAGCTCACCTAACAGCCCCCACAAATGAGTAACTATCAGTGGCAGCATGGTCTTTACAAAGAAGAGCCAGAGGTGCCTCAGGCCAGGTAAGGACCTTTAGGGACGTTGAGGTCAGCCATACTGGTTCTCAGCAGATTCAGAAACTGGGTCTATCCCTCTAGCAGGGGCATAGACCCAGGAGAACTGAAGGAAAACAGTTAAACTCTCCAGAGACTTATGCATGATCCAGGAACTAATCTGTTGGCCAGATACTCATATTACCATGTATTACTTTCCTCAGTTCAGTTCAGTCGCTCAGTCGTGTCCGACTCTTTGCGACCCCATGAATCGCAGCACGCCAGGCCTCCCTGTTCATCACCATCTCTCGGAGTTCACTCAGACTCACATCCATCGAGTCAGTGATGCCATCCAGCCATCTCATCCTCGGTCGTCCCCTTCTCCTCCTGCCCCCAATCCCTCCCAGCATCAGAGTCTTTTCCAATGAGTCAACTCTGCGCATGAGGTGGCCAAAGTACTGGAGTTTCAGCTTTAGCATCATTCCTTCCAAAGAACTCCCAGGGCTGATCTCCTTCAGAATGGACTGGCTGGATTTCCTTGCAGTCCAAGGGACTCTCAAGAGTCTTCTCCAACACCACAGTTCAAAAGCATCAATTCTTCGGCGATCAGCCTTCTTCACAGTCCAACTCTCACATCCATACATGACCACAGGAAAAACCATAGCCTTGACTAGACGGACCTTAGTCGGCAAAGTAATGTCTCTGCTTTTGAAAATGCTATCTAGGTTGG
>SJYT01044229.1:160202-171443 GCA_006410635.1 Cephalophus harveyi | reverse complement strand
CCAGTACTTTGGCCACCTCATGCGAAGAGTTGACTCATTGGAAAAGACTCTGATGCTGGGAGGGATTGGGGGCAGGAGGAGAAGGGGACGACCGAGGATGAGATGGCTGGATGGCATCACTGACTCGATGGACGTGAGTCTGAGTGAACTCTGGGAGTTGGTGATGGACAGTGAGGCCTGGCGTGCTGCAATTCATGGGGTCGCAAAGAGTCGGACACGACTGAGCGACTGAACTGAACTGAAGAGATTTATATTGGATAGTAGAGGAAATTACTTTTCCTTTAAATTATATATTGTGATTACATAGTTTTCCACATATACACTTACACTGTTATTTTACTTATGTGAGAATGTACTTCCTGTCACATTTGCCTACATGATGTATGTAGGTAGTGGGAGCGTGCATTCAGTCACTCCATCCTGTCCAACTCCTTATGGCCCCATTGACTGTAGCCAGCAAGAATCCTCTCTTCATGGGATTTTCCAGGAAAGAATACTGGAGTGGGTTGCCATTTCCTCCTCCAGGGTGTCTTCCTGACCCAGGGATCGAACCTACATCTCCTGTGTCTCCTGGATTGCAGGAAGATTCTTTACTTGCTGAGCCATCAGGGAACCCCTGCTAACATGATACATTAATGTAAACATGTACTTGAATACAATGCAAAAGTATCAATCAAAATGCTTGAGATATTTTAAGGGTATTTTTGTTGTGATTTTTTTTAAAACCCAATTATCCTATATTGGTTCACCAGTTACTACTAGTCAAAATATTGATTATAGAAAAATAGTATACTTCTTGATACTGATTTTTCTTATCCCAAACTTGAAGTGAGACCCATTAGACCTTAGATATATCTAGTACTAGAATATAGTAAGAATCACTGCTTTTATTATCTCATGGAAATAAAAACACAAACTAATTTTGTTCCAGATAAAATGAAAAAGTCATCTTGCTTTCACTTATTGCCACTAATGAAAATAAATGCAGTTTTTAAAAAGGTCCAACTTCATTTATATGAGAAAAGTTTATCACTCCAAACACTTGAAGATGTTATGGTATAAATTTCCTAGAAGTTTTCCTGCACCAAAGTACTCACTAGGAAAAAACACCATACCACACACAACACAGCAAAAATTAACTTGAAATAGACGTTGTTTTAGCTTCCCAGATGGCTCAGTGGGTAAAGAATCCACCTGCAACGCAGGAGACACAGGAGATGCAGGTTTGATACCTGAGTTGGGAAGATCCCCTGAAGAAGGGCATCGCAATCCACTCCAGTATTCTTGCCTCGAGAATCCCATGGACAGAGAAGACTGGCAGGCTATAGTCCATGGGGTCGCAAAGCTTCAGACACCACTGAAGCAACACCACTGAAGTGAATGAGCGCACACATACATAGACTTTGACTCTCAGTGGTTGCTTTTCTTTATTTCTATGTCCCCTCTGGTATGCTGGTATGCTGGGACTCTAAACCATGACATTTTTTCCAAATGTACATGACACCAGCAGCAGGGAGTGAATGTACATATGAGTGTGCACATGTATATCTTACATTTGCAAATGCTTATCATATATCTCTTGAATATACCTTAATGATATTTAAAATGATCACTTTTATACCAGAAAATAACAGATACTAGCATATGAAGCAAAATGTGTTGCTTTATAGTGGGGGACATGAGATCTCAACAACACATTTGAAAAATGCTACCTTACACATCTGCTTTTAAACCAAGAAGGATTAAGGTCAACCTGTAAAGTCAATAAAATAGTTCAAAATGTTTATTAATTAAAATGTAAGCAAGTTACACCAAAGAAATTGAAACTGTTCTAGAGGCAAAGAACCCTTGCTAATCACTTAAGATTTTAATACAATTTTAAGGTAAATATCTAGTAGGTAAAAATGCAGGTGATAGAAAATTTGATAGTTGTGTATTCGTATTTGGAAGGGCTTCCTTGATGGCTCAGTGGTAAACTATTTACCTGCCTAGGTCTGAAAGATCCCCTGGAAAAGGAAATGGCAACCCACTCTAGGATTCTTGTCTGGGAAATCCCATGGACATAGGAGCCTGGCAGGCTACGGTCAATGAGGTTGCAAAGAATCAGACATCACTCAGCAACTAATCAACAGCAACAGTTTGTATGTGGAGAATTACCTAAACATTATGTTTTTCAGAAATTTAGATAATAACATGCAGAAATGTGATTTCTTTAAACACCTAAGTTGTGATAAATTAAGTAACACACTGAATATGTTTAAAGCTTTATGCCATTGAAAGAACAGGTATGGTGATTTTATTTTACCCTAAATAGACTGAAAGAAATACTAGCAGTATCTAACAAGGAATATATCTTATGTTGTGTTCTTATCACATGAAAAAGAAGAGAGCAGTAAAAATCTTTTGAAGGTGATAGATATGTTTATGTTGTTGACTGTGGTGATGCTTTCGTGGTGTTTACTTATTTTCATGTCATCAAGTTTTATACATTAAATACGTACAGTCTTTTGTCTGTATTTAATGCAAAGTACAGCCTTTAGTATGCATCAATTTTTATTTGTATTCGGTTCAGTTCAGTTCAGTTCAGTCTCTCAGTCGTGTCCGACTCTTTGTGACCCCATGAATCGCAGCACGCCAGGCCTCCCTGTCCATCACCATCTCTCGGAGTTCACTCAGACTCACGTCCATCGAGTCTGTGATGCCATCCAGCCATCTCATCCTCGGTTGTCCCCTTCTCCTCCTGCCCCCAATCCCTCCCAGGATCAGAGACTTTTCCAATGTGTCAACTCTTCGCATGAGGTGGCCAAAGTACTGGAGTTTCAGCTTTAGCATCATTCCTTCCAAAGAAATCCCAAGGCTGATCTCCTTCAGAATGGACTGGTTGGATCTCTAGTCCTGTGGCCACTGCTGAGTTTTCCAAATTTGCTGGCATATTGAGTGCAGCACTTTCACAGCATCATCTTTCAGGATTTGAAATAGCTCAACTGGAATTCCATCACCTCCGCTAGCTTTGTTCGTAGTGATGCTTTCTAAGGCCCACTTGACTTCTCATTCCAGGATGTCTGGCTCTAGATTAGTGATCACATCATCATGATTATCTGGGTCGTGAAGATCTTTTTTGTACAGTTCTTCCGTGTAAGGTCCATACTATTTCTGTCCTTTATCAAGCCCATCTTTGCATGAAATGTTCCCTTGGTATCTCTAATTTTCTTGAAAAGATCTCTAGTCTTTCCCATTCTGTTCTTTTACTCTATTTCTTTGCATTGCTCGCTGAAGAAGGCTTTCTTATCTCTTCCTTCTATTCTTTGGAACTCTGCATTCAGGTGCTTATATCTTTCCTTTTCTCCTTTGCTTTTCACCTCTCTTCTTTTCACAGCTATTTGTAAGGCCTCCCCAGACAGCCATTTCAGTAAAGTGGCTTAAATAAATTAGGAGTCTAAATAAGATTATTTGTAAAATGTATAGAAATACACATGTAATTTATGTATAATAAATACTTTATAGTTTTTATTGTTCAACTGCAAGCAAAGTTTCTCAGTTTAAAACTTGATTTATTCATCTCTTAAATATATCGTTTCTTATCAAATCAGTGCTAGATTATACTGCTGCTGCTGCTGCTAAGTCGCTTCAGTCGTGTCCGACTCTGTGCGACCCCATAGACAGGAGCCCAACAGGCTCCCCCGTCCCTGGGATTCTCCAGGCAAGAACACTGGAGTGGGTTGCCATTTCCTTCTCCATTGTGTGAAAGCGAAAAGTGTAAGTGAAGTCGCTCAGTCGCATCCGACTTCTAGCGACCCCATGGACTACAGCCTACCAGGCTCCTCCATCCATGGGATTTTCTAGGCAAGAGTACTGGAGTGGCTTGCCATTGCCTTCTCCGGCTAGATTATACTAATGGCCTCTAAACCTAGCTCTTTGCCTTTCATTACCTACACTCTTATAAACTTTCCCGCCAAACGTGTCTTTTCATGTATGATATCTTTTCATATTATGCCATTCTCAAAACCTTCTTTGGCATCCCATTATCCATGGAGACAACAGTTAGTCTTTCATTAGTTTCTTATTAAATAAGCCTTGTGCTAAATGAATTTTTATGAAGGAGGAAGAGGGGATGGAAGATGAGGGAAAGACAAGAGAGAGAGAGGTCAGAGACATTTAGCATATTCTTATTCCATCTGCCCTGGAAATGACTATAGGTCAGTGGTGGAATATAGCAATGTAATAAATAATATAAATATATAATAATAATATAAAATATTTAAAATTTGAGGTAAAAAAGAAGGTTAGACTATTGAGGAGTAAGCAATTCACTTAGATGTAGACATATTGGGGAAAAAATTGTCAAAGAGAATGGAATGTCTTTGACAAAGAGTTCTGATGAAAAGAAGACAATGGCTGGGTATAGAAAGGGAAATGTCTTAGAACATAAAGCAGGCCTGTGTCACCCTCTGCAAGTTACAGAGTTTAGTTCAGGCAGAGCAAACTCTGTGCTGTGTGCTGTGATGAAGTGTCAGGAGTCAGATGATGTGACACCTTAGTCACATCTTGTGAGTCACATCAGTGGCACTCTGTGTCACTTCAGTGACATTTCATAAGCTTGTGGCAGCTGTTAAGGATCTGCACTATTAACCATACCTCTACAGGTGTGAATTAGAGTGGCTAGCCACTGAAGAAGGGATATTAGAAAATAAAATGTAAAATGTTTTAGGAGAAAGATAATGAAATTCTGCACTAACTATGTTAATACATGAAAGGACAAGTGAGAATCAAATGAATAGATATCATTTATTGTGTGCTTACAATGCTGTGATGGCTAATTTTATATGTAAATTTGGCTAAGTTTTGGTGTCTCTTTGGTCAAACACTACTCCTGCTGTGAATGTAATTAAAAGGTATGATTAGCATTTATAATCAGTTCACTTTAACTAAAAAATAATACGGTTTATCCTTTCTAATCAGTTGAAACCCTTAACTTGAAACCCTTAACAGCAAAAACAGGCTTCCTGAAGGAAGACTTCTGCCTCAGTTGTGCAGCTCAGGATAGTGATAATAAATCTTATCAGAGTTTCCAGCTGACTAGATTGCTGCCATAATTGCATGAGTCAAGTTTCTTCTCTCTCTCTCTGAATACACATACACATATATATGATACATACACATATATACACATATACATATTTAATACTGTTTTCTGGAAATCAACTTGTGCATATGACCTAATGAGAATAGCTATGATTTTCTTTCATTTTTAAAACAAGCAAGCTTAAAGTTTTCAACCTTCCATAAGTCACAAAATAAAAAACAGAGAATCTGAGGTTGAACTGAGTTTTTTTTCTAATTCTAGATAGCATGTTTTAGTCAGTGAAATGTTGTATCCTTCTTATGTTCAAATTTCTTTTGATTTTCAAAATCTTTCAATTCTTATGGTAGAATTATAGGTAAGTATAATTAATTTTTATATATGAATTTGTGTGTGTGTATCAGTCACTCAGTCGTGTCCGACTCTGTGATCCCATGGACGATAGCCCCCCGGGCTCCTCTGTCCAAGGGATTCTCCAGGCAAGAGTACTGGAGTGGGTTGCCATTTCCTTTCCCAATGTATGAATTTAGAAGAATTCATATAATTATAGGAACTATATGAACTTTCAAAATGTTTTACAATGAGTGATTTTAACTTTCATATGATGGAGCTATTTTGAAAAGAAAAAGGCTACACCTTCTTAAACCAGACTTTTTCAAATGAATGACTAATATACCTTTTCCTGTTTCAGGATCTATTATTTCTTTCTATAATACATTTGCTACAACTAAAGTAATGTACTCACTGCCTTTTCTAAATAATACATGTTGTATTGTGTCAGATTCTTTCCTCATGTAGTTGGACCCATCCAAGTTGTTTCCCCTACACCTAGTGCTACTAAAAAATTCTACATCCTTTAAATTCTAATTAAGACTTTCTTTATCTATGAATTATGCCTAACCTATTACCTTTCTTCTTTATAGCCAGAGGTTTATTTTACAGCAAATAAAATTAGAAATTGAGAATTAAAGATGAAAAATGAATTGTCCTTAGTTTATAAACACTGTAAGACTCATTTAATTGCAATGGCTCATCTCTGATAAATCATATTTGAAGAGTTTGCTGATGGCTTCAAATATTGACAAATCCTGTCATTCACATGAAATGGACCATTAGCCATTTTTAGAGATACCTCTTTAATGATAATACATTGAATTTATGTTTACTCGCACAAAATATAACCTCAATAAGAGTGGAATTTGTTGCAAACTTTCCCAAATGACTTTGAAAAATGCCATTACACAGAACTTAACATTTCTTCAAAAATTTAATGACATCAAAAGTCTTAAAGAAGTTAAAATTCAAGTGACAAAGTTTTTTTTGCTTATCTTTTAAAAACAACACCTCTAAAATCCTATATGGTTGATATTTTTCAAAATACTTTGCATTAATACGTTAAACATGATAGCATTATTAGTGAAGCACTGCTTTTGTCAGAACTTTACAGATAAGGAGACTAAGGCATATGGAGATTAAGTACCATTCCCAAAGATAGATGTATGAGGATTCAATCACCTGCAAAATGACTCCCTTGAGAAGATCTGTGCTTTTTATAAACTTTTAGCACTTTTATGATTGTTTCAAATATGTTAAAAAATAATGAATCAATAACAAATATGAATCATTAGAGAAAATGCATGCAACTAATACTACTTCATTGAGAGTATGAAACTGTTATTTTGTCATAAACTTAGGCACAGAATTTTTCTCCTCTCAGACTTGGAGAACAAGAGTCATTTATAGATTTTTCCCAAGGACTCTCTAGTAGCACAAACATAGATTATCTTGGGTTTCTATGTTCTGACATTTTGTGTGTTTAGAATCCTCTGCCCTACGAACCAGCTGTCTTGTCAGCAGCAGAGGAAAGTGAGTAGGACTACAGTGGCTGCCCACTTCACCACTGCCCGTGAGCACATTGACTCTTGCCTTCTCTGAATCAGACCTGCACCTTCATATCGAGCATATTCTGTGCATTCTGCTGCCAGCCTTCAGGACTATCATAATGGAACGGATCTAGAGACAGTCCTACACTGTTTTAAATGTCTCTAAAATAGATACATGATAAAGACAAGCACACTGCTTATAATCTATGGTATTAGAATTGTCAGGTAGCTAAATAGAAAAGAATAAAGAGCCCAAGATAGCAGAACAACGCAGGTTGGAGGTAACCACAAAAGAGGAAATCGAAGAGCTGAGTGAGAACCTCTGGTCCTGGGCATAAACAATCTGGTGAATACTTGAACCACCACCTGTTTTTCATAGGATATAACCCACCAGGCTCCACAGGGAGGAGAAAGAAACGATAAAAAAGGAAGCCAAGAGGAATCAGGACCGCTTTAGGGATTGACCTGCACATACGAAGCCACTGCCCTTTGCCCCTGCCTGCTTCCCAGGTGACCTGCAACCGAGCTGTAACTATAACTAGTTTGTTGTTATGAATACGGTCTTCTGCCTTCTGTTTCATTGTTTAAAAGACCTGGAATGACAGACCACTTGTAGCTCAAACAGGCAGGATTTTATTAAACATTACTTGGTATCTGAAGATTCTTTGATCAGACATCCATAAATGACCTCTCCCATTCAGGAGTTGTTTCACTTGGTGTCTAATAAAAATAGTTTGCCCTCAAGTTTTAAGGCATCTTTTATCAGGTTTGCAATGACTACAAGGTTTGAAGGCAGGGAGGCCAGCCTCAGGTGGTTGGGTGGAACCTCTTAGACAAGTATGCCACTGACTAGGGTTCAGGTCCCAACCTTTAAGTTAACATTCCCAAATCTATGCCTTCCTTCTTGTGGACATATAGATGGAATGCTTTCTCTAGGTTTGGCAACTTCAGAGCAGGTGCCTGGATTAAGGCCTGTTTTAGTGTAGCCTCTGCCTTCTGTTGAGGAGGACAGAATCACAGCATTTTTTTCATTTTTAAAATACTACTTGTTGTCTTTATAATAATTTAATCAACCATTTAGAGTGGATATGACAGTGAATACACTGTTACTTAAGATTTCTTTATAAAATACAACCATAAGATGCTTAAGCAGCTTCAAGTCTAACATCTGGCAAATTTGCATGTATTTCTCTCATTGTTATTGACAAACTTTTGTTTTAAAAAGTCTTAAAAACTTAATTATGTATTAAGATAGATCTAATAGGCACATATAAAACATTGTACTTCCCACATGGAAAACAGCTGTAAAAGTTTATGTTAAGCCATTAATCAACTCTTATTATTTTCAAAGTCAGTATGACAGAGACCTACTCTTGAACTTTAGAAATCAATTTCAAATCTAAGAGACAGACATTATACTAGGAAGGATAAAGTCAATTCAATATTTGGCTCTTTGACAATACAAATGTGAAATTTATAAATATCAACCAAAGCTGATCATGAAAAAAGAGAGGCCAGAACCTACAAATAATATTAGAAAACATGAACAAAAATACAGAAACAAATGTAAAGATTAAAAAACAGAGTAGTTAAATGTATTATGATAAAAATTTGAAAATTTAAGTGAAATGGAATTTTATATTTGCATAGATTACCAAAACCTTAATCTTACAGTCATAGTAAAATAATTTTTAAAAAATCTTTCCACAAAAAAAGAAACTATCACACCATAACTAGACACATCTGTAGGTTAGCTAGTGCAAAAAGACTTTAATAAAATAAAAAGTATAGAAATTGGAATGAGGAAGCAATAATGTCATTATTAACAAAAAAATTGACAGCCTGGGAAAAACTAGGTATTGATGAAGATACGGGACAAAGGGAATTCTCACATTGTTGCTAGTAGGCATATAAACACACAAAAAAACTTAGAAATCAGTTTGGCCATGTGTACTGCTTTTGACCATGCTCAAGCCATGCAAACAAGCAATACCACTTTCTGAGCAGTCTGCCCTTAAAGTCTATATCCAGGCCTGCATGAGACATGTATAAGAATATCATGAAGCTCAAACTGCTTTACATCGATCATTCTCTTTTTGAACTTGTAATAATTTCAAAATTATTTCAAATGATGATGATGATGTAAAAACCTTTTCTTAAGAGTACACTGTCAAGTGTAGACTTCTATGTTAAATTTTTGCTCTGAACAATGCTTTAAGAATGAATAAAACATTATATAACTGGAATTTTGCAGAACTGGCCTTCATATTCTTGGATCTCTTCTGGGTTTCATTATCAACTAGCAGTTTAATCACACATTAATCTATAAATTTTTACTATTTAATTAATTGACAACATAGTATTGGTACTGTCTGATATATTCTTAAATTGGAGTATTAGATAAAAGATATTAAAGTAAATGGAAAACATCCATACAATAGGACAACTTTTACGAGACAGTGGCTTCTATAAGAATAAGGCCCTGGCTGAGTGTTTTGTGCATATTAATGCCTGTACTTACCAGCTGCTGCCCTTGGACACCCCAGGCCGCGTACTGCAGGACAGAGTCCTCTACTTCTGGAGGATTTAACTCCCAAACTTCCCTTGAAAAAAGGTAAATATTTTTATATGAACAAATTGACACCTACACCTACAGTTCAGTTGGACAGCTGCTCATGGAAACCAGATGATCAAAGAACTTACCTAGTGTGTATGTTGTAGATCACATACGAAGCAGTATACGAATAATGAAAAATCTGAAACAAAAAGAAGAGTTATAGTTTGGAATAAAGGCTCTATTTTAATGAGTATATATATGTTTTTTACTAAATTCTGGAAATGCAAAATTGGTTTTAGAGGGAATTCAGATTGTGATTCTTCATTACCTATAAAATGAAGTTCAAACTTTACTCAAGTTTGAATATTGAAACATTTACACTCCAGTGATTTGGTATTTATGTTCTACACGGTTTTCCACTCTTAGCATCCACTACTTCTCTTCACCTAGTCTATACTTCAGCTATATTAGATAAATTCCTTCTGTATATTCTGAATGTCTCTTTTTATTTTTTTTAGGATATCCTAACTTCACTATGGTTTTTCCTGTGGTCATGTATGCATGTGAGAGTTGGACTATGAAGAAGGCTGAGCGCCGAAGAATTGATGCTTTTGAACTGTGGTGTTGGAGAAGACTCTTGAGAGTCCCTTGGACTGCAAGGAGATCCAACCGGTCCATTCTGAAGGAGATCAGCCCTGGGATTTCTTTGGAAGGAATGATGCTAAAGCTGAAACTCCAGTACTTTGGCCACTTCATGCGAAGAGTTGACTCATTGGAAAAGACTCTGACGCTGGGAGGGATTGGGGGCAGGAGGAGAAGGGGACGACAGAGGATGAGATGGCTGGATGGCATCACGGACTCGATGGACATGAATCTGAGTGAACTCTGGGAGTTGGTGATGAACAGGGAGGCCTGGCATGCTGCGATTCATGGGGTTGCAAAGAGTCGGACACGACTGAGTGACTGAACTGAACTGAACTAAACTGAACTTCACTCAGATGAAAAATTTTCCTCCTTCCATTACAATCTATCTAGAGAATTTCTCTCTCTCAAAGTTTACTTTTGACTCTTAGGACATTTCACACCCTGTAGCACAAGTTAAATAAGATTTAAAGTGCTTGTTTCCTTTTCCCACTGGAATCAGGTCCAGATGTGTATTACCTTGACATCCGCCATATTACCTTATACGGTATCAAGTTTGCCTGCAACATGCAATCAATATTTGTTGAATAATGATTTCGATGGGGAAAAATCTCTTGCAAATGGAAGTGCTTGTGGAGACAAAAATGGGATAATACCCCAAGCACTTCGTAGAAATATCTGAAAATTATATGTTAAATAATTGGTTGCAAGTATGTATCTTCAAGAACCATCTTATATCATCTTATAAAGAGTACTGTTTCTTTCTAAAGGGCATCCTCCAAAGGATCACAGCTTCCATATTGAGGTGACATTAAGGACCATAGTGGATGATGCAAAGATATCCTTAAATTTTGGTTCTTACTAATTAAAGATGATGAAATAATGGAATACAGAGAAAATGAGGAAAATTGTAAAAGATAGTTTAGGGAGAGAGATTATAAGTATGTGACATTTTAATGAAATTATATTTTTCTAAGCTATATGGATCTAGTGAAGAAACTCTTTCCACTTAACTATATTGTATGTTATTATTTACATGATTCATAGAGCTTATATTGATACTTTCATTTTTCAGCATG
>SJYT01044229.1:64962-160017 GCA_006410635.1 Cephalophus harveyi | reverse complement strand
TAAAAACTTCTCTTATCCTATAGTCGATGTACATTGCACAAATATAATACTGTCAATTAAAACTCCTTAGAAGTCAAATTATTATTTCTTCTCACTGAAATAATAACTTCAGTTAAATATGATTGGCCACATATTTGGTAAATAAATACTAGTGTTCGTTTTGTTCATTGAAATTACAATCTTCCCACAATTTATTATATCATTGTGTTTCATAATGAAGTGTTTCCTCCATTTCTTTTGGAATAACTATTAAATCTGAGATCACCTTTACTATAGAGTCATAGAAGTGAAAAATATTTTTCTTGGTGTCTATTTTGGGATTCATATTGTGTTCTATAAAATTCCATATTTGACTACTAATTTTAAATCTTGAATTTACTACTATAGCTGATAAACAAGTGAGAACTGTGACCACTTCTATATTTTGTTTTCCCATCTCAGAAAGTTTTGTTGCCAAAGTAAACTGCCAAGTCATTAAGTGGTCTTCAAATCAGACAAATGTTTCAATGTTATGGGTAGAAACAAACTATTCATTCCATCTGTTAATCTACCTAACACACTCTCCTATGAATTCTAGGTTCATATCCCTCTTGATAAAGAGTTCCTGTTCACTACTCTTTTAGTCAAAGCAAGCCAAAATAATCACTGACACAAAACTGGATAAATATAATCGTTGAATGTTGGTCTCTTTCTCTCATATTTATATGACGTAGAGCTATAAAGGTTATGGGCTCTTCTCAGTGTATGAATCCTAAGAATTTAGATGTCTTTACAATGATGAGATTTAGAGAGAAAAATATATAAATTCACTTTCTGCCTTGTAGTTCTTAGCCTGATACAGCATTTGTTTCTCTCAGCTGGTATGTTGAAATGGAAAATCACAATAAAGAATTTAACTCTCGCAGATGCAGAGAACTAACTAGCATTTGCCAGAAGAAGGAGGATCAGAGGATGAAGAAAACAGGTGAAAGGGATTAAAAGGTACAAGCAACAAGTTATAAAATAAATAAGTCACAAGGATATAATGTATACCACAGAGAATATAGTTAACAATATTGTATATGCATAAACTATAAAAATATTGAATCACTATGTTGTACACTTTAAAGTGAAAGTCACTCACTCATGTCTGACTCTTTACAACCGCATGGATTATACAGTCCCTGGAATTCTACAGGTCAAAATACTGGGTAGCCTTTTCCCTCTCCAGGGGATCTTCCCAACCCAGGGATTGAACATAGGTCTCCCACATAACAGGCGGATTCTTCATCAGCTGAGCCACAAGGGAAGCCCTGTACACCTGAAGCTAATATAATATTGCAAGTGAACTATACTTTAATCTAAAAAAAAGTTAACCCTACCTAACCTGCAAACACATAACAAACATATCATAGAGATTGAGCCTTGACTATAGGTTCCCTAAAAAGCCAATAGTTTGCAGTTCACAGGTGATTAGATCCTAACCCTTTTCTCCTGGCTTAGAACTCTTTCCACTAAATCCACTATCCTTGATGTGTATGTGTATGTGTGTGTGTGCATGTACTCACAGAAGATCTCAAATGCTTCTTGTTTTGTAATTTTCCCATAAATAAATTACATTATATGTCCATCATAGACTATAAATAGTACAAGGTAGGAGATGAACAGGGCTAGAAATAGACATTTCTTTATGTTTGTTTGCATAGTGTTGCAGAGATTTTGAAAGGGGGAATTTTCAAGAAGAAATGAACTTAGTTTTATTGAACATCTACATTAAGGCACATTGGAATAAATTCAGTCTGTGCTAATCTGCATCTCTCTCCTTGAATGGCATTTCTATTCCTTTTTTAAAAATTTATTTTAATTGGAGCCTAATTACTTTACAATATTGAAATCAGCCATGGGTGTACATGTGTTCCCCATCCTGAACCCCCCGCCTACCTCCGTCCCCATCCCATCCCTCAGAGTTGTCCCTGTGCACCGGCCATAAGCACCCTGTCTCATGCATTGAACCTGGACTGGTGATCTATTTCACATATGGTAATATACATGCTTCAGTGCTATTCTCCCAAATCATCCCACCCTCGACTTCTCCCACAGAGTCCAAAAGTCTGTTCTTGACATCTGTGTCTCTTTTGCTGTCTAACATATATGATCATCGTTACCATCTTTCTAAAATCCATATATATCTGTTATTATACTGTATTGGTGTTTTTCTTTCTGACTACTTCACTCTGTATAATAGGCTCTAGTTTCATCCACCTCATTAGAACTGATTCAAATTCATTCTAATAGCTGAGTAATATTCCATTGTGTATATGTACCAGTTTTCTTATCCATTCATCTGCCGGTGGACATCTAGGTTACTTCCATGTCCTAGCTATTGTAAACAGTGTTGTGATGAACATTGGGGTATACGTGTCTCTTTCAATTCTGGTTTCCTCGGAGTGTATGCTCAACAGTGGGATTGCTGGGTCATATGGTAGTTCTATTTCCAGTTTCTTCTATTCTTTTTTTAACATTCTTCACTTCCTTTTATCATATATCTCTTTACATTGGTTATGTAGGTCTTATTTTATGATGAGAAGATAGAAACAGTCTTTCTACTGTAATTATTGGCTGATGTAAAATGAGGGCCAAGTTGAACATCTGATAAGATCCATGGGGACAAAGAAATTTCATGGTCAAAAATTATATATTCATCTCATCTCTGCAAATGATGTTCCACTACTTGTTACGGACTGTGAATAGTTATGGCAAAGGTAGTAGGTATGGGGCAAAACTGATATACTATGTAAAAATTTGATCAAATTTATACTCCTGGAAGCTGGACCTGACATGATATTCAATCTCCTGATACCAAAGGTATTGGGAGGTACAGGAAATATCATAGGATCCCACAAACCAATTCTATTCCAATCATCTCTACATTGCTCTAGGAACTTATACAAGATTACTAAATGTTAATCATTGTGAATGGTATAATTGATTATCATTATTTGTTGTTATGATCTATAAGTTACCATGAACATTGAATTAGAAAATACTGAATGATTTCTCCTAGAAGAAATGCAGGATTAGATTCCTATGAGCCTCTGGTTACATTTTGATCAATCAATACATTTTTTAATGTGTTTCTTTTTAACTTGAAAAAGCGGCATCTAACACTGAATATTCTTCATTCATTAGCACTGAGCTCATGGCCAATGGTATTATAACCCAGGTCTGAATGAAGCTTACCTAACTCATGTTCAGTTCAGTTCAGTCACTCAGTTGTGTTCGACTCTTTGCAACCCCATGACTGCAGCATGCCAGGCCTCCCTGTCCACCACCAACTCCCCAAGTTTACCCAAACTCATCTCCATTGAGTAGGTGATGCCATCCAACCATTTCATCCTCTGTCATCCCCTTCTCCTCCCACCTGCATTCTTTCCCAATAGCAGCGTATTTTCCAATGAGTCAGCTCTTTGCATCAGGTGGCCAAAGTATTGGAGTTTCAGCTTCAACATTAGTCCTTCCAATGAATGTTCAGGACTGATTTCTATTAGAATTTGGATCTCCGTGCAGTCCAAGGGACTCTCAAGAGTCTTCTCCAACATCACAGTTCAAAAGCATTTTGAATTCTTTGGCACTCAGATTTCTTTATAGTCCAACTCTCTTCCATATATGAATACTGGAAAAACTATAGCCTGGGCTAGATGGACCTTTGCTGGCAAAGTAATGTCTATGTTTTTTAATATGTTGTCTAGGTTGGTCATAGCTTTTCTTCCAAGGAGCAAGCATCTTTTAATCTCATGGCTGCAGTCACCATCTGCAGTGATTTGGGAGCCCCAAAAAATAAAGTCTGACACTATTTCTCCTGTTTCCCCATCTATTTGCCATGAAGTGATGAACCCAGATGCCATGATCTTCATTTTCTGAATGTTGAGCTTTAAGCCAACTTTTTCACTCTCCTCTTTCACTTTCATCGAGAGGCTTTTTAGCTCCTCTTCACTTTCTGCCATAAGGGTGGTGTCATCTGCATATCTGAGGTTATTGATATTTCTCCTGGAAATCTTGATACCAGCTTGTGCTTCATCCAGCCCAGCATTTCTCATGATGTACTCTGCATATAAGTTAAATGAACAGGGTGACAATATACAGCCCTGAGGTACTCCTTTCCCTATTTGGAACCAGTCTGTTGTTCCATGTCCAGTTCTAACTGTTGCCTCCTGACCTGCATACAGGTTTCCAAAGAGGCAGGTCAGGTGTTCTGGTATTCCCATCTCTTTCAGAGTTTTCCACATTTTATTGTGATCCACACAGTCGAAGACTTTGGCATAGTCAATAAAGCAGAAATATATTTGATGTTTTTTCTAGAACTCTCTTGCTTTTTTGATGATCCAGAGGATGTTGGCAATTTGATCTCTGGTCCCTCTGCCTTTTCTAAAATCAGCTTGAACATCTGGAAGTTCATGGTTCATGTATTGTTGAAGACTGGCTTGGAGAATTTTGAGCATTACTTTACTAGTGTGTGAGATGAGTGCAATTGTGTAGTAGTTTGAACATTCTTTGGCATTGCCTTTCTTTGGTGTTGGAATGAAAACTGACCTTTTCCAGTCCTGTGGCCACTGCTGAGTTTTCCAAATTTGCTGGCAGATTGAGTGCTGCCCTTTCACAGCATCATCTTTTAGGATTTTAAATAGCTCAACTGCAATTCGATCACCTCCACTAGCTTTGTTCATAGTGATGTTTCCTAAGGCCCACTTGACTTCACATTACAGGATATCTGGCTCTACATGAGTGATCACACCATTGTGATTATCTGGGGTCATGAAGATCTTTTTTGTTCCATCCTAACTCATATAATTTCTCTTTAAAACACATCATAGCCTACTGGCACCTGGTAACACTGGACTGTACTTCAGCTTTATGTTTGGGAGCCATTTAAACAGAAAAATCATGAAAAAAAAAAAACCACAAACACATGAAAAAATAGCCCTAAAAGACCCTCAAAAGGACACTAATTTACAGTATGAAAGCTGGAAAATGAAGGCATTACATCATCTTCTTTGATCTCACCTGGAAAGTGCACATCAGGCATCACAAATGTTCTCCTGTTCGGCACTTGTCTTGAATGACTGAAAATGTGCAGCAAGTATGGATCCTGGAGTTACAAATTGAATTTAGAAAATAGGCATATTTGCAATTCCAGAATCCTTAAATATAGAAGACCAACTATACACATAACATAGAAATAGCATGAGATATTACTGGAAGAAATAAGGAAAAATAGCAGTCATATTTAAGGCCTGCTAGAACACAAAAGGGCTTCCCAGATGGCTCAGTTGGTGAAGAGTCTACCTGCAATGCAGGAGATATGGGTTTGATCTCTGAGTTAGGAAGATGCCCTGGAGAAGGAAATGACAACACACTTCAATATCCTGGAAAATACTATGGACAGAGAAGCCTGGAGAGCTCTAGTTCATAGCGGTGCAAAGAGTCAGCTATGACTGAAGCGACTACACACTCGTGCATGCAGAACACAATAAATGTATAAAAGTCATCCAGAGTAGTGTTCATGCTCTACATGAAGCAAATGAAAACTAGCTACATCCATTCAGTTATCAAATGTCTAGTACCCAATCTCTTTGACACAGTTTTGCACTTGGTAGCATTTTAAAAAATGATTATGGTGATAAAAGCCACTTTTAAAAAGAATGAGATACAAAAGAATATTAGTTGACAATTTTTACTTACTCCTATATTTGTCTGTCAGTTTATAAGCATGTGTTGAATACCATTAAATACAAGCACATAAGTCAAGTACCTTGCCAAATGCAAAAACTATAATAAACATGATCCCTGCCCACAACTCATTCATTTGTGGTGACAAAGTTAGGAAACATATTAGCATAAGGGGATCTAGTTGCAGGTCTTGGTTAAATTAGGACTTGCAAATTATAAACCATAAGCTTTTCAGATATTTTTCTTGGAATATCTGTTATTACTTAAGACATCTATGGAGATTCATGTTAAAGAGAGTTACATTTACAAGAAAAAAGAACTGGGTGCTTTAGTAATTAGTAATCTGTTCCAAGATGCAATCATAAAGAAGATAATGGCTGAGTTAGGCCTAGAAGGGACTAATATAATTATTGAATTGAGCACTTACTCTATATTGGACACTGCCGAGCACTGTACATATATTATACATGTTTAAATCAACCTCAGGAAGTAGAAAGTGTAATTCATAATTCATATGACAGGCTCTGGAAGCATTGAAAGTTTAAGTAAGAGACAGAGCCACAATTTGCACCTACATCTGACCGATTACAACCCATATTATGACTTAATCTCTCTGTACACTCTCTCAGGGACCTGGGACAGGAAGCATGACTCCAGCTTTGCAAAAGATTTATTTCTGAAAGACCTTTTAAGGCACCACCCAAAGATTTATGGACAAGAGTAGGCATGAATTAATTGTGATTATAACAGCTAACAGGGATTTCATTGAAAGATGATCTAATATATTAGATTAAAAATGTAAATCCCCTTCTCCTTTATCTGTTTTTCAGATTTTTTTCTTGGAATATCAGTTATTACCTAAGACATCTATAGAGATTCATGTTAAAGAGAGTTACATTTACAAGAAAAAAGAACAGGGTGCTTTAGTAATTTATGCTTAAGCAGAGGCTTAAATCTCTAGGTACCAAACCTCTGCACCGCAGTTAAACTGCCGAACTGGAATAAATAGCATGCATTTTCATGGCCTTGAGAATATTTAAAATAGGACTATGGATTTGCCATTAAATCAGACAGTTAGGAAAACTAAAGTGTGAGGAAGTAGGTCTCTGAATAAATAATATTAATATGTGTGAAAAATGGCAGTGAGAGAAAAGACAATGTAGGCAACAAAGTGTTTGTTTCTCTTGGAAATAAGCAGTATGATGATGCCAAGTTTGTTCTAGGATAATACCTTTTCCGATGAGTAAGGAGTGTCTCTGTCGTTGGAAATGTTATCTTTATTTTTCAGTGAAAAACCAGACCATCAGGTAGGAAACTCTAGTGCAGTAAACAGGGTTCACAAAATTACAAGATGCAGTTCTACAAAAATTCTTTTAAGACACTGTATTTAAAAAAAAAAAAAAAACTTTGTGAACATTGTGAACAGCAAATTCTAGTAGAAAGAGAAAATAAATATGGGAGGGTATTAAAGCTGTAAGTAATATTTGTCATATTTTAGTCTCCTTTCCTGTGTGAAAGTGAAAGTTGCTCAGTGTGTCCCACTCTTTGTGACCCCATGGACTGTAGCCTGCCAGGCTCCTCTGTTCCTGGAATTCTCCAGGCCAGAATGCTAGAGTGGATAGCCAGTTTTCTTCTCCAGGGGATGTTCCAAAGCCAGGGATTGAATCCAGGTCTCCCTCATCACTGGCAGATTCTTTACCATCTGAGCAACCAGGGAAGCCCATATACCACAGGGAACTCTACTCAATAATCTGTAATGACCTATATTGGAAAAAGACTCTAAAAAAGAGTGGATATATGTATATGCATAACTGATTCACTTTGCTGTATAGCAGAAACTAACAACCCTGTAAATCAACTATATGCCAATAAAAATTAATTTAAAAAAACTTATATGTGTTGATAAGATCATTACTGACAGGTTTTACCACCTATGTCAGTGCTTCTTGGGATGAGCACACCTTAGATTTTCCTACTTTGAGATTTTCACTGATGTCATTACCCTTAATTCTCAATCTGGAAGTGGATAAAAATGTTTTCTGGGATTCACAGGTGGTTCAGTGGTTAAATAATCCACTGGTGAATGCAGAAGATGCAAGTTCAATCCTTGTGTCAGGTAGATTCCCTGAAAGAGGAAATGGTAACCTTCTTCAGTATCCTTGCATGGAGAATTATATGGACAGGGGAGCCTGGTGGGCTACATTCCATGGCGTCACAAAGAGTTGGACATGACTGAGCATGCACATGCAAAAAAAAAAACAAACTTTTTTTTCTATGTTTTATCCTTTAAGAAATATAGAGAGTCCTGTATAGAAGGAAAAAGAAAAGAAATAGAAGGAAAAAACCTCTTCCTCCTCTGAGATAAACAGCAAGTAAAACCATGATTGGAACCAAAATCTTATACATTCACACAGGCAAGCATGTTTTAAAGTGTTATCACATAAAAGAACCATGTAAGATTCTTTCGTTGTATCACCTTTACGGTAAGTGGAGACAGTAAAATATTCAAGAGGGTGCTGCTGCTGCTGCTGCTAAATCGCTTCAGTTGTGTCCAACTCTGTGTGACCCCATAGACAGCAGCCCACCAGGCTCCCCCGTCCCTGGGATTCTCCAGGCAAGAACACTGGAGTGGGTTGCCATTTCCTTCTCAAGAGGGTGAGACTAACATAAATGATGCTAGAGAAGATGAAGTTTAGATGCTGCTTAAATTCAGCATTAATTTTGACAAAACCTATATAAAATAAATAAAAATAAATGTTCTAATTAAAAAAGACAATTTCTAACAACCCAATTTAGTCATTCTGTTAGCCTAAAGGCATCATGATGTCATCATCATGTAGAATACATAGCAATATTTTGACTCTTTCTTGTTTTATTTGAATCTAGTAGGCTTCCCATTTGGAGAAGATAGGACATTGGGTATTTTTTTAGTATTCATAGTCTGTTCACTAAGTTGAAATACAGTACTGTCAGTGTACTATGAAAATGGACAACCTAATAAAAATATGTAGATAATTAATTTGATTAATGAGTAAATTAAATTTTCCTTGGTGGCTCAGATGGTAAAGAATCTGCCTGCAATGCAGGAGACCAAGGTTGGATCTCTGGGTTTGGGTGATCTCCTGGAGAAGGGAATGGCAACCCACTTGCCTGAAGAATATTGCCCAGGCAATATTCTTGCCTGGAGAATACCAAGGACAAAGAAGCCTGGAGGGTTATAGTTCATAGGGTTGGAAAGAGTCGAATAAGACTGAAGCGACTGAGCACTCATGCATGCAGAACACAATAAATGTGTAAAAGTTATCCAGGGTAGAGTTCATATTCCACATGAAGCAAATGAAAACTAGCTACAAAACTATAGCTAATGCTCCAGTATTCTTGCCTGGAGTATCCCATGGACAGAGCAGCCTGGCAGGGTTGCAAAGAATCAGACATATGAGTGACTTTCACTTTCAAACATGATTTCATCTAAAATATTTATTTTATATGAGAAAATGGATGGCTAATGACTCAAGTCTTTAAAGCAGAAAAAAAAAAAAAATGACCTGGGTATCATTTTTCAATTTCATATAGGTCTGTTGTGCCCAGGATATAAACCTATGGCTTGCAAAGTAACAGCAACCAGCACAGAAATAATATATTTCATTATACAACAAGATTTCTGAGTGAGAAAGAAACCATTTTCTGATATATTTCTTGTTAAAAACATTAACTGCTCATCATAACAATAAGTCATAGAATTACTCTTATAATTTTATTCATGAGAAGTTGTCTATAATACAAAATTTCATTTCAAAGAAGCTCCCTGCCATCAGTTTTTAAATTATACATATTTAACAGGTAATTTTCACCATAATATACTGCTATCTAAAGTACCAACCTCATTGACAGTGCCACCTTTTGTAATAAAATATTTTCATATACCAGACCTTTCTATATTAATTCATGTGAATAAACTACTTTCAAACCACCTGACATTATACTATTTCCTATGTCCTAATATTAAACACATCTGGTTTGATAACCTGAATAGCACTTAAGGGTCAATTGCTGACAAGTAGTGCAAGCAGGTTTTCGAATTGTATCGTAAAGTGCAAAACTTAAATATCATCTAAATACCCATACACTAGATTTCTTTCAAGCATGTCAATGAAGAAATAAATATATTGCAACAGGACTCAGGGAGGTCTGGTGTGCTGCAGTCCATGGCGTCGCAGAGAGTCAGACACAACTTGGCAACTGAACAACAATGTGAGAGACAGAAATCTCAAGCTGTTTCCACTTAGTACTGCTGCTTGAAAAACAAGGATTAAAATAATTGATTCAACAATACTTGGAGGTATTTGCAGGCCCTTGTTGACTGAACTAAGTATGCAGCATAGGAAATTAGTAATTTAATTCCCCAGCAACTTGATGAAAAGGTCGTTTCTTTATTTCAATGGAATAAAGTCCTAGCTTGTACTTACTTGATCAAGTTATTTAAACTTTTTGCTTTATTCTTTAGGAAAATGGAGAAAGCAAAACATGTCCAACTGTTCCCTTTTAAAGAATATATGACAAATTATAAGGAAACTATTTAGCTATCAGTTCAGTTCAGTATCTCAGTTGTGTCCAACTCTTTGCGACCCCATGAATCGCAGCATGCCAGGCCTCCCTGTCCATCACCAACTCCCAGAGTTCACTCAGACTCACATCCATCGATTTAGTTATCACATGAGGCTAAATCAAAACTCACATCAAAATCAGGAAAACTTAAAATTATTGCAATTGAAATTTTAAAATTTAAGAAACCTCTCACTATCAAACAGGAAAGGAAAACAACCATAAAATTAATTGTATGTAATTCATACTAGTTACTTTTTATAACACCATAACCCCATAAATAATTGGCTCTTTTGTTTTGAATAATTGCTAAAATATATGAAAAAATTAAAAACATAATTTTAAAGAATATATTTTAATTTATGCAAGTATTTACATATTAACTCTATTTAGATTATTAAATTTTTCACATAAGCAAAATATTGAAATTATTTTCATTGGATATTTACACATATTCTTAGGATATGTGACCCAAAGTAAAATTTGTAGGTCAGAAGATTTGCACATTTTACATTTTGCTTCATATTACCAAGTCATTTTCTAGAAATATTAGAAATAATTTATAATGTTATGTGCTTTACAAGTATAATAGTTTATATTTAATACCACAATAAAATAATATTACCCATTGTGCTGATTTAGATTGTTTGAATGGCAAAAATGAAAACAAACATCATTATTAAACTTGCAGCTAGATTATGATTAGCCTAACTAGTTTGTCATATTGCTTTGTATTTTTCTTAAAGATTTGTATTCATTCATTTGTGACTCACCTATCATTGTCTTTTCAAAGAGATTGTTGGTCTTAAACTTGTTGATATCTAAAAGCTCTTTTTATATTACAAATTGCAAATATGTTTTCATGCATACAATAAAATTTTACCCAACTACAGTTTGTCTTTTCTCTTTGTTTAAGTGTATTTTCTAAGTGAAGTGAAGTGAAGTCTCTCAGTCGTATCCAACTCTTTGCTACCCCATGGACTTTAGCCTACCAGGATCCATTGTCTATGGGATTTTCCAGGTAAGAATATTGGAGTGGGTTGCCATTTCCTTCTCCACGGGATCTTCCCAACCCAGGGATTGAACCCAGATCTCCTGCATTGTGGGCAGATGCTTTACCATCTGAGCCACCAGGAAGCCCTGGTTATTTTCTAAAGAGAAATGTTAAATCTCTGTGTGATTATTTCTAAAAGCTATTTACTATTTCAGATCCTAGTCATGTGCGAAGAGAAGCTTCATTATCTCAACACTATAGACTTTAAACTGTTATTTTTCTAGTACTTCTAAAATCCATGATATCTTCTATCCACCTAAAATTATTTTTGGTTTAAAGGGTGAAGTATAAATTCAGTTGCTTTCCTTCCCCTAATAACCAGGCTGTTCTCCAGTATAACTGATTTGTAATTTATCTTTTTACTTAATGTACAACCTAAATCCTTTCTATAACTGATCTTTTTTTCTGACTAGAATCACTACAATTCAACTTTAAAATACATTTTAACAACAAAGGTCCGTCTAGTCAAGGCTATGGTTTTTCCAATGGTTGTATATGGATGTGAGAGTTGGACTGTGAAGAAAGCTGAGCGCTGAAGAATTGATGCTTTTGAACTGTGGTGTTGGAGAACACTCTTGAGAGTCCCTTGGACTACAAGGAGATCCAACCAGTCCATCCTAAAGGAGATCAGTCCTGGGTATTCATTGGAAGGACTGATGCTGAAGCTGAATCTCCGATACTTTGGCCACCTTATGAGAAGAGTTGACTCATTGGAAAAGACCCTGATGCTGGGAGGGATTGGGGCCAGGAGGAGAAGGGGACGAAAGAGGATGAGATGGCTGGATGGCATCACTGACTCGATGGACATGAGTTTGAATGAACTCCAGGAGTTGGTGATTGACAGGGAGGCCTGATGTGCTGCGATTCATGGGGTCACAAAGAGTCGGACATAACTGAGTGACTGAACTGAACTGAACACTTGAGAAAGTTAGTTCATTTCACTCCTTTGTGACATACATACACTCTGCTGCTGCTGCTAAGTAGTTTCAGTTGTGTCCGACTCTGTGTGACCCCATAGATGACAGCCCACTAGGCTCCTCTGTCCCTGGGATTCTCCAGGCAAGAATACTGGAGTGGGTTGCCATTTCCTTCTCCAATGCATGAAAGTGAAAAGTGAAAGTGAAGTCGCTCAGTCGTGTTCGACTTTTAGCGACCCCATGGACTGGAGCCTACCAGGCTCCTCCGTCCATGGGATTTTCCAGGCAAGATACTGGAGTGGGGTGCCATTGCCTTCTCCAACATACACTCTAAATCTTGCCTATTTAAGTGCAGGTCTTAATCTGCTGATTAAATTCCAGTTACACTCCTGATTAAATTCCAGTTAAACCAAGAATAGGATTAATTGTTGTCAAATAAAAGGTTATTGTTTCTTACTTTCAAAAAACTTGAGTCCATTTCTTAAAATATACTTTTATTGGTCATGAGCATAATTTACTTATTATTGTTTTAATTTAATATCTTCTATCATCATAAGCTTGCAGAGTAGTATAATATGAAGGCTGTGGATTGGGTGTAATATTGTATAGATTGTTTGGTTCAAAATTTACTGTGAAAACTTGAACAAGTGACATAACTTTGTCTTTTCATAGTGATAAAAACATCTTCAAGAAGAATCAATGATGTTTTTAACGATGAGATACAGAATAGAAAGCCCAGAAATAATCCCTCATGACAATGATCAATTAGTCTATGACAATGGAGGCAAGAATATACAATGGAGAAAAGACAGTCTCTTAACAAGTGGTGCTAGGAAAACTGGAGAGCTACATGCAAGAGAATGAAATTAGAACATTCTCTAATACCATGCACAAAAATAAAGTCGAAATGAAACAAAGACCTAAATGAAAGGTCACACACTATAAATTCTTAGAGGAACACAAAAGTAGAACACTCTTTGACATAAATCACAGCAGTATCTTTTTGGATCCTTCTCCTAGAGAAATGAGAATAAAAACCAAAATAAACAAATGGGATCTAATTAAACTAAAAAGCTTTTGCATAGCCAAAGAAACCATAAACAATGCAAAAAGAAAACCCTCATAATGGGAGAAAATATTTGCAAATATATTCACTGCAAGGGTTTAATCTCCAAAATATCTAGACAATTTATGCAGATCACTGTCAAAGAAACAAACAACTCAATCAAATAATGGGTGGAAGATCAAAATAAATAGAAATTTCTACAAAGAAAACATACAGATGACAAAAAAAAAAATGAAAAAGATGCTTGACATCAGTAATTATCAGAAAAATGCAAATCAAAACTACAATGAGGTATCATCTTATACTCGTCAGAATGGCCATCATCAAGAAGTCTACAAACAATAAATGCTGGAGAGGGTGTGGAGAAAAGGGAACCCTCCCACACTGTTGGGGGAAATTTAAATTGATACAACTATTATGAAGAATGGTATGGAAGTTCCTTAAAAACCTAAAAATAGAGCTAACATATGATCCCACAGTTCCACTCCTGGGCATCTGTGTCCATGCTAAACAGCTTTAGTCCTGTCTGTTTGTGACCCCATGGACTGTAGCCCACCAGACTCCTCTGTCCATGGGATTCTCCAGGCAAAAATAGTTGAGTGGGTTGCCATTTCCTTCTCCAGAGTATCTTCCCTACCCAGAAATCAAACCCACATCTCTTATATCTCCTGCATTGGTGAGCAGATTCTTTACCACTAGCATCACCTGGAAAGCCCCTCCTGGGCATATATCCATAGAAAACCATCGTCAAAAAAGATACATGCAACCCAGTGTTCACTGCAGCACTATTTAAAATAGTCAAGACATGGAAGCAACCTAAATGTTCATCAACAGAGGAATAGATAAAGAAGATGTGTATGTATCTACAATGGAATACTACTCAGCCATAAAAAAGAATGAAATAATGCCATTTGCAACAACATGAATGGATCTAGAGATTATCATACTAGATGAAAGATAATCAGTATCATTCAATGGTAATGAATGATAATCATGAATGATAATCATGAAGTAAGTCAGATAAAGACAAATATCATATGATATGACATATGTGGAATCTAATGTTTAAAAATGAGACAATTGAACTTATTACAAAATAGAAATAGACTCACAGATTTTGAAAACAAACTTATGGTTACAANGATAATGAATGATAATCATGAAGTAAGTCAGATAAAGACAAATATATGATATCACATATGTGGAATCTAATGTTTAAAAATGAGACAATTGAACTTATTACAAAATAGAAATAGACTCACAGATTTTGAAAACAAACTTATGGTTACAAAAGGGAAAGAATAGCAGGGAGGGATAAATAAGGATCTTAGGATTAACATATATACACTACTATATATAAAGCAGATAACCAATAAGGACCTACTGTATAACACAGGAAACTCTACTCACTGTTCTGTATAACCTATATGATTAAAGTATCTGAAAAATAATGTATATATGTATAACTGAATTACTTTTCTGTACAGCTAAGACTAACACAGTATTGTTAAGCAACTATACTCCAATAAAGTTTTTTTAAAAATTAAGAAAAAAAAAATAAAATAAAAAAAATAAAAATAAAAAAAATTACTCATGATATGCAATTTTGGGAGAGCTTCCCCATTCATACACCTAATATTACCAGTGCAACAGGCAAGAATGTGGTTTCTTATTTAAATACACTTAACAAAAACTATTGTGTAATAATCCAGATAGTCTAAGTTAATTTTATACCCTATCAATTAAAGCGTACTTCCCCAAATTAATAATCATGATGATTTGGTTTTATTTTATGAAAACATAAGAAAAAAAATGTAAAAACTAAGAAGGAAATGGTTCTAATTCTAACATCTTTCCAATGAAGCACAATAGAAGAATGACAGTATAATTAACACATTTTTTTCACTGACAAATTATTATACTTCATTTTGTTGTAGAAATCTCAGCCTACGATAAAAATTTCTTAGCATATACTCATGATTACTCTACACAAGATGAATTTTTTTCATGAAAGAGCAAATTTAATTTTGGCTCAGGGCGATAGGACTTGTTAATCCTTCACTGTCAGCAAATTCAGATACAATTTTTGGAAAATGATGATGGTGTTCCAAAAGCTGCCTGGCAAACAGAAACCATCCCAGCATTTTCAGAATAAACATATCAATATCTGACAATGCAGGCTCTTAAGATTCTCTCTGGCTTTGGTTTTAGAAAATTCTGTTAAAGTGAGCAATAGCCTTAGTCCTGTTCTCCCGTGCATTTTTGGTAAATGCATTCACAGCAGTAGCTTATGTGCCTTTATTTGGAGAAGGAACAAGAGCATGTCCTCTTTCTGATTTGAAAAGCAGGAAACTAGAGACCAGCATTTCCCTTTCCCAGATCGTCTATCCCTAACCAGGCAAAACTATTAAAGTATTTCTTCACTGAGAATTGNTGCATTCACAGCAGTAGCTTATGTGCCTTTATTTGGAGAAGGAACAAGAGCATGTCCTCTTTCTGATTTGAAAAGCAGGAAACTAGAGACCAGCATTTCCCTTTCCCAGATCGTCTATCCCTAACCAGGCAAAACTATTAAAGTATTTCTTCACTGAGAATTGGCAAATATTTTCTCTTTATAAAGGGCCTGACAGTGAATATATAGACTTTATAGGCCATTTTGTCTGGGTCACAACTACCCAAAGATGTGTGCTGTTGTAGTGCAAAAGCAGCTATTGACAATATGCAAATGAATTGGTAGGGCTATGTTCCACTTAATCTATTTACAACAGCAGAATGTTGGCTGGCCAACATTCACCTCTACTCTAGACAAATGGCTTGTCTTTTAGGTCCTCTCTCGTTAGCTCTGTAAATGATTTCCTAAAAAAAAAAAGAGAAAAAAATGAAGAATTCTTTACTACCCACATTTTACATTCTTTTTCCTAGATTAGATTTCCAGCTAACATGGTAATATCAAGGTGGCAAGTATTGCTCACTCTGGCAAGCAGTAGTCGCATGTTCTTTCTAGATGTGAATATGAGTTAAATTTGAAAAATAACAGTGAGATAAAGCTAGCTCTCAGCAGGGGCTGCCAGGGAAAGTAAATGTTTGGTTCAAGAAGGAACTGGGAATAATCCTGAGAATAACTATTTTGATAGGTACTACTTAATGAACAACTCTATTAGGCATTGTATGAACATAACCTTATTTAATTTCAGAATTGCTCTTTCAGGTGAATATTTGGAGACCTCATTTATATGAAGAAAAGAGGACTTAATGATACCAAAGACTTGATTTTAATAAACCAGAGGGAGATGATGAACTTAGGCTATGTGTATCTGAATTACAACAAATACTTAGTGAAGAGTAGAAAACAGTGCTATTCAAAATCTGAGAGTGTCTGGGACCATGACAATAATTTATCTTACAGAGTCTATCATCCTAGCAAACAGCTGGGGCAGAGGACAGCAGTACTGAGGGGAAAGGAATTTGTAAGCACTCTAAATTCAGAGGAAGAATCCAGTTCTATTAGTGATGAGACAGTTACATAACAATTTTGGATAGTCCATGGGTTAGGATAACCAACTGTCCCACTTTGCCTTTGACTAAAGAGTTTCTTGGAATCTGGGACTTTCCGTGGTAAAATCTGGGACGTTCCTAGCAAACTAGGAAGGGTGTTATGGGTGTAAAGGTGTTTGGGACTTACTAGAAGCTCATGAGCAGTGCTGTGCTAAAGCTGGTTCACAAGTGCTCTTGAGAGCTGATTGTTAAATTTTCAGGAATTTTGCAAGCCATTTTTAAAACAACTATCATTAAAAATTAAATTATAGAAGTTATAATTAACTCAAAAGTTACTGCTTTCTGATTTTAGGGTGGTTTTCTCTCATCTATGATTGTGAAGTTATTTATATTCATTGCATCAATCCATTTGGTAGTTCTTGTTGTTCAGTCACTAAGTGATGTCTGACTCTGTGACCCCATGGACTGCAGCATGCCAGGCTTCCCTATCCTTCACCATCATCTCCTGGAGCTTGCTCAAACTCATGTCCATTGAGTCAGTGATACCGTTCAACCTGCTCAAACTCATGCGTATTGAGTTGATGACACCATACAACCATCTTGTCCTCTACCCCTTCTCCTTCTGCCTTCAGTCTTTCCTAGTCTTCTCCAGTGGATCATCTCTTTATGTCAGATGGCCAAAGTATTGGAGCTTCAGCTTTAGCATCAGTCCTTCCACTTAATATTCGGGGTTGATTCCCTTCAGGATTGACTGGTTTTATCTCTTTGCAGTCCAAAAGAGTCTCAAGAGTCTTCTCCAACATCACAGTTCAAAAACATCAATTTTTTGATGCTCAGCTTTCTTTATATTCCAACTGTCACATTTGTACATGACAACTGGAAAAACCATAGCTTTGACCCGATAGACATTTATTGGCAAAGTAATGTCTCTGCTTTTTAATATGCTGTCTAGGTTTGTCATAGTTTTTCTTCTAAGAAGCAAGTGTCTTTTAATTTCATGGCTGCAGTCACCATCTATATGATTTTGGAGTCCAAGAAAATAAAGTCTGTCACTGTTTCCACTGTTTTCTCATCTATTTGCCATGAAGTGATGGGACTGGATGCCATGATCTTAGGGTTTTGAATGTTGAGTTTGAGGCTAGCTTCTCCTCTTTCACCTTCATCAAGAGACTCTTTGGTTCCTCTTTGCTTTCTCCCACTGGGGTGGTATCATCTGCACATCTGAGGTTATTGATATTTCTCCCGGCAATCTTGATTCCAGCTTGTGCTTCATACAGCCTGGCATCTGGCATGATGTACTCTGCCTGTAGGTTAAATATATAGGTTAAAAATATATTACATAAGCAGGGTAAGAATATACAGCCTTGACGTATTCATTTCCCAATTTGGAACCAATGTCTTGTTAACATGTCCGATTCTAACTGTTGCTTCCTGACCTGTATATATATATAGGTTTTGCAGGAGGCAGGTAAGGTGGTCTGGTATTCCCATCTCTTTCAGAATTTTCCATGGTTTGTTGTGATCCACACAGTCAAAGGGTTTAGTGTAGTCAATGAAGCAGAAGTAGATATTTTTCTGGAATTCTCTTGCTTTTTCAGTGATCCAACAGATGTTGGCAATTTGATCTCTGGTTCCTCTGCCTTTTCTAAATTCAGCTTGTACATTTGGATGTTCTCAGTTCATGTACTGTTTAGGCCTATCTTGGTGGATTTGAACATTACTTTGCTAGCATGTGAAATGAGTTCTATTGTGCAGCAGTTTGCATATTCTTTGGCATTGCCCTTCTTTGGGATTAGATGAAAACTGACCTTTTCCAGTCCTGTGGCTACTGCTGAGTTTTCCAAATTTGTTGGCATATTGAGTGAAGCACTTTCACAGCATCATCTTTTAGGATTTGAAATAGCTCAGCTGGAATTCCATCACCTCCACTTCTATTGTGCAGCAGTTTGCATATTCTTTGGCATTGCCCTTCTTTGGGATTAGATGAAAACTGACCTTTTCCAGTCCTGTGGCTACTGCTGAGTTTTCCAAATTTGTTGGCATATTGAGTGAAGCACTTTCACAGCATCATCTTTTAGGATTTGAAATAGCTCAGCTGGAATTCCATCACCTCCACTAGCTTTGTTTTTGGTGATGCTTCCTAAGGCCCACTTGACTTCGCACTTCAGGATGTCTGGCTCTATTGAGTGATTACACCATCATGGTTCTCTGGGTCATGAAGATCTTTTTTGTATAGTTCTTCTGTATATTCTTGTCACCTCTTCTTAATATCTTCTGCCTCTGTTAAGCCTGTACCGTTTCTGTCCTTTATTGTGCCTATCTTTGTATGAAATGTTCCCTTGGTATCTCTAATTCTCTTGAAGAGACCTCTAGTCTTCCCTATTTTATTCTTTTCCTCTATTCCTTTGCATTTTTCACTTAAGAAGAAATACTGCAAAATTGTGGGTAACTGTATCTTTTCCCAACCAACTGTGATTCAGTGACATCATGCTATATGCTTGAAATAGGAAGAAAGATGCTTTGTTTTTTCTCTAGAAAATGATAGGAACAATGTTAATAATGCAGATTAAACTTTCTAGTGCATGGTGTCTATAAGTGTTACATTATATATTGTTGCTGTTCAGTCTCTAGGTCATATCCAACTCTTTGAGACCCCATGGATTTCAGCACACCAGTCTCTGCTGTTCCTCACTATCTCCCAGATTTGGCTTAGATTCATGTCCTTTGAGTCGATGATGCTATCTAACTGTCTCATTCTCTGCCACCCCCTTCTCCTTTCACCTTCAATCTTTCTCAGCATCGAGGTCTTTTTTCAATGAGTTGGCTATTTGCATCAGGTGGCTAAAGTATTGAAACTTCAGCTTCAGCATCAGTCACCTTCCAGTGATTATTCAGGGTTGATATCTTTTGGAATTGGCTGGTTTGACCAATCCAAAAGGAGTCCAAAGGACTCTCAAGAGTCTTCTCCAGCTCCACAATTTGAAAATGTCAATTCTTCAGCACTCAACCTTCTTAATGGTGCAGCTCTCACATCTGTACATGACTCTAGGAAAAACCATAGCTTGACTGTATGGACCTTTGTCAGCAAAGTGATGTCTCTTCTTTTTAATATAGTGTCTATATTTGTCATAGTTTCTCTTATAGCACACACAAAAAAGAGGAAATGTTATTCAATATTTGAGAACTCTTCAGGAAACAGTAGCTTACACATTGAGAAATGAGTGAAGTTCCAACATGTATATTATGTCACTTTCATTTTACTCATTAAGGAAAAATATCAACCAACATTCATGTTGCAACTATACTGGTTCATCAGTTGAAGCTATAAATTGGCAACAATTCTAAGGGGTTGGGAAAAATCAACTAAAGCATTCTAACATTCTGAGAATTAATTGTCTATATGGACATTACAATAATGAATATATTTTATTATTGTAGATTGTGTGCTTCATATCCTTTACATTAGTACACTTTTGTAATATATCTCTATAAATCTATATCTGTAGGTCTATAGCTATGTACCTTTACCCCCAGAGAGCTAGTTGTTAACTATTGACTAGTATACTACTGCTCATAAATTCAGAAATGTATAGTAGCAGCAAAAAAAACCCAGACTCTAAGAGCTGGTGAGTTTGAGCTTGTACTATCTGCTTTATTCAAAATGTGTGTAGCTGTGTCTGGCATTACACATGTCTGAGAAGAAAGGGTCTTGCAGAGAAAGTCCTGATAGTAAATAACATAAGAAACAGCATTCTTTGTGAAACTCATGATCCTCTTTCTCCCCAGATACATAATTATATTCTGAAGTGGCACTTAACTGACTGAAAGTCTTCTGTGATTATATCCCTTTATGCCACAGTATAGGCCATTTAGAATGTAAGTTCTATGAAAAGAGAGATCAAGATTATTTTTTTCCTTGCAAAATTCACAAGATACATAGATTCTCAGCACCTATGCATTGGGTGCAGGAATATATAATTGAATCAGTAAATTAAATTTCATTATCCCTTCTTAATGCTACAGTCAATGGTGTCTCATTTCATAAGACTTATTTAAGAGGACAGGGGTATCAATAATATTGCCATTATTATTTTCCTCTCAAATTAAAGCTATGCTCCCTTCCTACCTGTAAGGACAGAGCCAGGAGCTTGGTCTGGGATTGGAAGTGTCCTGCTTTGAGACATTCATTTGCACTTTTGTATTTACCCTTAAAATCTTTGCATTTTTCTCCAGAGAGCAACACATTTTATTACCCTAATATATCCATCAAGAGGTTTTTGTAAAGTACATCAACTTTTTCTCTGTAAATCTTTGAATAAGACTCATGTTCTAATTAAATATGTTTGCTTGTCATATAAGAACTTATGCACATATACTTGACACATACTCCAAAGTTTCATGTAACTCAATTTGAGAAGTTTTACACAACTAATACTAAAATCCTCTCTGAATAATTTATGCAAATAATAAAATATTATTCTGAAAAGTCTTATATTTTAGTTAAAAACATAAGCCAATAGATAGTCCTTCTTCTATTACTGTTAAAGATCAAAGCATTCTATATCTTAGGGTATTTAAGGACCCAACTGTGAATTATATTATGTTTTAATTTATTCAAAGAAGTTAATTATAATATCCTGAGGGGGTCAATTAGTTATCTATTAAAATAACATTTTACATTCCTTGAATGCTTTATATTATTTTATTATTTACTCAATTGCTTAAAATTTAAACAACTAAAGAAAGAGTATGATATAAAGTTACTATGACAATATATTCCAGAGCCAGTTACTGTATTTTTGATGATGAAATTAAGCAATACGGCTGTAATACTCTTAAGCTCTTGTCAGTTTAGTAATCGTGATTTTTCTAAATGATTTTTGGAAGCAAATTGTGCCAAGAATAGTAGTAGACATCATCACAAACACAAGTGGCCTATATTATTTCTTGGCAGAAATTTTCTTTTTCTCCTTTAACTTGCTGGTGTGAGGTTGTAGGCAACTATATCATTTAGGGCATCTCCATGCTATCCAGCAGAACTTCCCTTTAAACATGTTTTAGAGGACTGTTAATTTTTTGTGTGTGTTTTTAAGGCACAAGAATTAATAATATCTCAGAATCACAGGACCTACTGAAGCACAAAGACATAAAACTGTCCTCAGCTTACTGATGAGTCCATATGTATGATTTTTAAATTTCATTACAACTGGGTAAGCATGTTTTAAAGTGTTAGTTGCTCAGTCATGTCCAACTCTTTGTGACCTCATGGACTGTAGCTGCCAGGCTCCTCTGTCCATGGGGATTCTCCAGGCCAGATACTGGAATAAGTTGCCATGCCCTCCTCCAGGGGATCTTCCCAACCCAGGGATCAAACCCAGGTCTCCCTCATTACAGGCAGATTCTTTAACCTCTGAGCCAACAGAGAAGCTCTTTTCATAATTCACCTGACATTTTTTTGACTGAACGTTACCTGGAATCATTTGCCCCATAGGATGAGAGAGAAATACCATCCACTGTCAAATAAATTACCCAGAAAATACTGAAAACACTGTGAACCAATAATCTGTTAATTTAGAGGAATTTCAACAAATGACATAAATTTTCAACTAGAAACAAATTGGTTATGAAAGTTAAATTTTAAGTTGAAAGCTCTTTTGAAAAATATTGCAAAACAACAGTCCTCTCCATTTCTTTCTAAATACCCAGTCCTAGGGCTTTCCTGGCGGCTCAGTCAGGGAAGAATCCATCTGCAGTGCAGTAGACCCAGGTTCGATCCCTGGGTCAGGAAGAACTCCTGGAGAAGGAAATGGCAACCCACTCCAGTATTCTTGCCTGGAGAATCCCAAGGACAGATGAGCCTGGCAGGCTACAATCCATGGAGTCAGACACGATGTAGTGACTAAACCACCACCACCACCCATTCCTAATGAAAACCTCAGAGGCAGGATATTTATATAATGACTTCTGTAAATTATAAATAGATTTCTATTTCCAGAACTATTTGTAGAATCACTGAAAGAGATATATAGAATCTGGAGAGGTCACTTCCTTTTACTTATTTTTAAAATTAATAGACTTTACTTTTTAGAATAGTTTTAGAATTTAGTTATATATTTACACACTGGTTATACTTTATTTCTGTGGCTCAGAGGTTAAAGCGTTTGCCTGGAATGTGAGAGACCCGGGTTCGATCCCTGGGTCATGAAGATCCCCTGGAGAAGGAAAATGGCACCCTACTCCAGTACTCTTGCCTGGAGAATCCCATGGAGGTAGGAGCCTGGTAGGCTACAGTACATGGGGTTGCAAAGAGCGACTGAGCGACTTTACTATACTTTATAGAAAACCAAGTTTTTTGTTGTTTTTTCTTATTTTTCCCCTTTGAAGCTGTAACACTGAGAACTACTAAAATGATTTCTGAAGATTTTTTTATTTGTAGCATCTGCTGTTATTTTCCCTAAAATTAATTGATATTTCCAGGACCCTTTTTTTCTATTTACCATCATCACCATCCAGCCACCACTGGAAACTCAGAAAAAGGGGATAATTTGCAAGCAATGTTACAAAAGAAAATCACAGCACCTTTGAAGCTGCCCTAATCCACTTAAATAAAATTCACACTTTCTGATTCTAAAATGTTTTGCCCGGAGCCTTGCCAAAGCCAGAACACAGTGAAATCTGTCTAAATTTAATGTGATGTTTATAAACGTAATGTGATATTTCTTAGCAGTTGATAAGCAGAGAAATATTTGCAATCAATTTTTAAAAATGCATATATTTCTATACTTACAAGATTCCCCTGAGGAACACATAAATGAAATAGTTAATTATTTATGTATTTGTGTTTATGTGGGAGAGAAAAAGAGGGAAATAGTATTTATATTATCTATAAATAATCTTAATGATTGTCTTTTATATAATATTTTCAATAACAGAATCAAGACCATGTTTTTCTTTTGGAAGATATGTTACCGTTTTTTTCTAACTTGTTAAAAATATTGCAAAATTTAAGTAATGATTGATTTCCAAAAATTTAAGCAAAATTCAAAGCTAATGCTGTCAAATTTTATTAATATATTATAAAATTAATATACCTCAAGGAAGAAATGATTAATGTTCCTTAGTTCCAAACTTCTTATGCACCCCTCTTCTTCACTGTGACTCTTTCATCTCTAGATTCAACTCGATCTAAGCCTTCCCCATTTTTGTCCATTCTTACACTCCCCTGCTTCTACTCGTTTGAGACTCCTTCAACTTTGTCATAAGAAACACTTTCGTCAACATAAAGAAAAATATGCAAAATAAAAGTTGTGAGTTAAGTTTTACTCAGTAATCTTATGAGGCCCAGGAAACAACTTCTCAGTAAATTTGAGAAAACTGTTTCAAAGAACTAGGGGAGTGATGTGTGTGTGTGTGTGTATTTTTTTTTTTTTTGAAAATACATGTTATCAAACATATATTTTATTAAAAAAGTACTACTAAGCACAAAGAATAGATATCTCAAGTTAATGATTATAATGTTTTTCTATGTATTGGAAGATACAAGAATTTGGAATCAAATTCTTCCTTAGAAATGCATTTCAACTACCTCGGGGCCTGTATATACAAAGCACAGAAAGTTTAATCCCGTTGTTCATCTTGAATTTACCTCGGATGGCACTGGTGGTGGAGATGGGAGACTGCAGTGGGTTGTGACTTAACTGTTTGTATAATGGAATGACGAGTCACACTCTTTGTTATTTCGTTTACAGTTGCCCCTCTTTTGGTCTTAAATTTGACTAAGGTTTAGGAGACATTTCATCACCAGTTTTCCTACGGCATTAGGAAGGTTTATTCCTAAATCAGGGGAGAATTTAGATAGGCCATCCATCTGCTGTATTTGGATTAAGCCCTGTTAATAGCCTAAAAATTCTCTAAATCCTATCTTACTAATCTTTTATGATCCAAAAAATGTTGTCTCTTTATGCTTCTTCCCATGTATAGAGTTGTCCTATTGCAATTTTATTTTATTTTTTATTTTTTTCTTATTTATTACTACTATTACTTATTTATTTATTTATTACTTTATTGGTTTTGCCATACGTCAACATGAATCTGCCACGGGTGTACATAAGTTCCCACTCCTCAACCCTCCTCCCACCTCCCTCCCCATACCATCCCTCTGGGTTATCCCGGTGCACCAGCCCCAAGCATCCTGTATCCTGCATATTGCAATTTTATATAGAGCTATTTGTTGTTGTTCAGTCACTAAGTTGTGTCTGACTCTGTGACCCCATGGCCTGCATCTTGACGGGCTCTACTGTGCTTGAGTATCTTCTGAAATTTGCTCAAACTCATGTCCTTTGAGTTCGTGATGCTATCTAAACATCTCATCCTCTACCACTCCTTTCTCTTTTTACCTTCATTCTTTCGCAGCTTTGAGGTCTTTTCCAATGAGTCAGCTATCCACATCAGCAGATAAAGAATCTGACAGCAATGCAGAAGACACAGAGGGAGGAAATGACAGTCCTCTCCAGTATTGCCTGAAAAATCCCACGGACAGAGGAGCCTGGTGGGCTACAGTCCAAAAGCTCTCAAAGAGCTGGACTATATATGTCTATGTCTACAGTATATGTATAGTCTATATATGATTATGCAATCCATATAGAACTATATGTGTGATCAATGACTTCAAGATGTTTAGCCATCACTGATTTTGTCCAAGACCTAGTTACCCAATAGATAATGCAAGAAACAACAGTTCTCTCTTACAAAATTGACAGGATATAAGGAACATAGCTAGTAGTGTTAATGAGATCATAAATAGAGATTTAAACCATGAGATTCCAGAACCAAACCAGCTCCTTAAAAGATCAAAATCACCAAGACTAGGAAGTGAATCACTGCAGGCAGAAATGTTTCCATGTGGGCCATTAAATGGGTCATATCAGAATATTCATCTGGTGTAGAGCACAGCAATTAGTTTGAATTGTGGTGCTGATGTCTCCTTGAGATGCTGTTAAGGATATTAAGGACCATGGAATTTTGTAATACTGTTTTCCTTATCATAAAGACATCAGAATTCAGTAGGTTAATAGCCTGATTACTATCATTTAAGGCCCATTGGGTGAATTTTATTAAGACTTTGATGTGGGCAATTACATCTTCCAATTCTACAGAAGGCAAAATTAAAAAATAGCTAGCTGCTAAATGGTCATACAAATGGAATATAGAATTCTTGATCCATCAGGCTTGTACTAAAGGTAAATTTGTTGGAGACATATCTGAAGTGGCACGCTTATTGTTTCAAACTTAAGGGAATCCTAAGGTTTATCTTCCTATCCACAGTGGTGGAAGCCAGGGCGACAAAACCACTGAGTTCCTTTAGGTGTGATCTGGCATATCCCTGGTGAACTAACCCAGTCTGTTCCATAGTGACCGCTTTCTTTAAGGGAAATGACATGTTGGTGTTTTCATAAAGCATCAGATTAATCAGAGGATGAGATTATTGGATGGCATCACTGACTCAGTGGACATGATTTTGAGCAAACTCCGGGAGATGGTGAAGGACAGGGAATCCTGGAGTGGTGTATGCCGGTTCAGTTTAGTTCAGTTCAGTCCCCCAGTCTTGTCTGACTCTTTGTGACCCTATGGACTGCAGCATGCCAGGCGTCCCAGTTCATCCTAGAGCTTGCTCAAATTCATGTCCATCAAGTTGGTGATGTCATCCAACCATTTCATCCTCTATCATCCCCTTGTCCTCCTGCCTTCAGTCTTTCCCAGCATCAGGGTCTTTTCTAAGGAGTAAGTTCTTCACATTAGGTGGCCAAAATATTGGAGTTTCAGCTTCAACATCAGTCCTTCCAATGAATATTCAGGACTGATTTCCTTGAGGATTGACTTGTTTTATCTCCTTGCAGTCCACAGGACTCTCAGGAGTCTTCTCCAACACCACAGTTCAAAAGCATCAATTCTTTGGCACTCGGCTTTCTTTATAGTCCAACTCTCACATCCATACATGACTACTGGAAAAAAGCTTAGACTAGATGGACCTTTGTCGGCAAAGTAGTCTTGGCTTTTTAATATGCTGTCGTGACTGGTCATAGCTTTACTTCCAAGTAGCAGTATCTTTTCGGAGAAGGCAATGGCAACTCACTCCAGTACTCTTGCCTGGAAACTCCCATGGATGGAGGAGCCTGGTAGGCTGCAGTCCATGGGGTCGCTGAGTCGGACACGACTGAGCGATTTCACTTTCTCTTTTCACTTTCATGCATTGGAGAAGGAAATGGCAACCCACTCCAGTCTTCTTGCCTGGAGAATCCCAGGGATGGCGGAGCCCAACGGGCTGCCGTCTGTGGGGTCGCACAGAGTTGGACATGACTGACGCGACTTAGCAGCAGCAGCAGCAGCAGCAGTGTCTTTTAATTTCATGGCTGCAGTCACCCATCTGCAGTGATTTTGAGCCCCCCCAAATAAAGTCTGTCACTGTTTCCACTGTTTCCCCATATATTTGCCCTGAAGTGATGGGCCTAGATGCCATGATCTTAGTTTTTTGAATGTTGAGTTTTAAGCCAGCTTTTTCGTTCTCCTCTTTCACTTTCAATAGGCTCTTTAGTTCTTCTTCGCTTTCTGCCATAAGTGAAGTGAAGTGAAAGTTGGTTTGAAAAAAACTACAGCTTTTTTCTTCTAGTGTAAATTTTCTAAGGGTCATCCAAACAGCCTGGGAGAGATACAATCTACAAAGATAAGCCAGAAAGTAAAGGATTAGAAAAGGATTAGATCTGGTAGGTGAGGTGAAGTCGCTCAGTCATGTCCAACAAGGTGAAGTCGCTCAGTCGTGTCCGACTCTTTGCGATCCCATGGACTGTAGCCTACCAGGCTCTTCCATCCATGGGATTTTCCAGGCAAGAGTACTGGAGTGGGATGCCATTTCCTTCTCCAGAGGATCTTCCCGACCCAGGGATCGAAGCCAGGTTTCCCGCTTTGTAGGCAGACGCTTTACCATCTGAGCCACCAGGCAAATCTAGATCTAGTAGACAGAACTACAGTTACTCTTAATCCTGTTAATTCCATTTCCCATGCAGTATAAGCCTAAATAAGGAGTCTTCTAATACCACCTTAAGTGAGAAGCAATGAGGCTTATCTAGTCTTCACTATTAATTTTTAGATATTACATCATTAACAGTTTCACAGAATCAAATTTCCTCTTGAAACAAGTCATCACACTCTTTTTAGACCTTTTTCCAAGGGTTTCTGTATTTGTCTCATATTTTCATGTCTTCTACACTGTGAACTGTAGCCCACCCAGGATCCTCTTTCTATGGGATTTCCCAGGCATGAATACTGGAGTGGTTTTCCATTTCCTTCTCCAGGGGATCTTCTCACCCAACTCAGGGACTGAACCTGTGTCTCCTGCATTGGCAGGGGGGTTCTTTAACACTGAGCCACAAGGAAGACCATTCAGTTGTCTAATTTTCTCTAAATTGATGCTCTCCACCTAAGATTATTTTGATTTATCCTACTATTTCCTTGGCTAATTCTTCACACTGTGCTCTTGCTTGCCTGCTATTAATACACTTTAAGGAAATCCATTCAATCACTTTGCCTTATCTCTTCATTAATTCATCCTTCTATGAAATAGTGATTCTCAGAACTTTGCTATCCTAAAAATTTAATCACAGGTATAAGTGATAGAAAGACCAGAACCAGAGAAGAAAAGATTTCATTAGGTTGATGTTTGTATTGTATGGCTGGATATATATTCCGTGTGTCACCAATTAACCTTATGACCTAAAATCTTATTTATCTACATATGAGTATATTTTGTAGATTTGGATAATATTTTCATTAATCAAAGTTATCTGTTTGGCTTCATTTTTTTTTCAATAAATGCATGTAGATGTAAAATTTGAAGGAACAAAATATTTCAGCTTTACAAGCTCCATTGAGTTGTTCTCTGCTATACCATATGGACAGATGCCACCAAAATCTTTCCTTTACAAACTCTATCAGAAGAAAGGATTTATTGAGAAAAAGATAAATCTGTTTCTGAATATGACTCTGTCAATTAACCTTAATATATTTGTCCTTTTATATCCACTAATTCCTATGTAATATGGAAATATATAGATCTAATACAGGGACCTTCATCAGGTTTTCATTTGACAACCCTGCTTTCAATTTACTTATTTGGGATATCTGCTTTGAGTTTTGCTATGTTTGGTCCATTAATATTTTTAGACAGGCAAACAAAACAAAATGGCAATTATTTTTTATTATAGAGCCTTCAAATAAAAATCTGAAAAACAATTTCTATGTTGCTTGTAGGTATAAACTCAACTTTGGAAAACTAATTATCCATGGACACTAATTATATCATTGTCTTTCATAAATTTTCTTTAGCTTCTAATCTTTCAAGTCAAATATTGGGCCAATTTTTATAAAGGATTCCATTTTTTTTCTAGTTGAATTTTGATAGGCCTTTGGTTAGTAGCAAGCTTATAAGGCTTTGTGTGTATGGTGTGTGTGTGTGTGTGTGTGTGTGTGTGTGTGTATGTGGTGGGGAAGCTATTTAACAAGCTCTGGGGCCAGCACTATGCTTGTGATTTTGAATTCACAGATTATGTCACAAATATTGTCTTCAATAGAAAAGATGCTCTGGATAGACTTCAATAATACACCAAATACTTCAGAAAAAAAGATATAATCCTCTGTCTTCGCTGTAAATTTAACAATTTATCAAAGTATTACGGTTACTTCAAAAGGTGAATTGATTTTATCTTTAAAATGGCATAAGGGAAATGATTGATGCTAGTATATATAGAGCTGAGTTCCATGTACTCTCTCCCTTAGGGCAAAGGGAAATCTGTACTATAAAATCCTTATAGTGGAGACATCACCTGTAAAGGTAATTGAGTGTGTGGAGTGAATTCAGAGGAAGAAAGGAAAAGACAAATAATGTATGGGCACATGAGATAAAGAGTCGAGATATATTTGTGAGAACCAGGAGCTTCTATTATTAAACTCAAATATTGTGAGATTGAAGGTTTTAATATATAAAGACAGAGTTAGAAACCCCAGTTTTAGGAAAAGTTATTTGACACATGTTTCTGAGTATTTTTTTAATCTGTAAAATATAAGTAATAGGTTTGCTGTGGTGATTTATAAAAATAAGGATTTTGTATCATCTTCTTTCTGGGTTTATGGAAAGTACAATTGAGAAGAGTGGCCCAAAGTCATTTTGGGCACAGTAGGGGGGATTGAAGTTTTGGAGCAGCTCCCTGTGTTGTAAATATTTACATTTCACGTTTTTAGATACTTCACAGTTCTTCATCAACTGTCGTTGAATTTATGTGTGTTTTCCAAAGATAGCATGAGTCATCTCTAATTCATTGTTTCTTCTTTCTTGAATCCAATTATCCTTTCCTCATTTCCTTTGATTGAAGGCTCACTGCATCATAAGCAGGTGAGGGTATTAAGAGAATTTCATAAAAATCTTCCTTTTATCTTTTCTCTAAACTTTTACAAAAACACTGTTTTGGGCCAGGTGGAAAATCAATGAGAAAGTCAACAAGTGAGCAAAGCAAATGTGAGACAACAGTTATCTTGGTCTGAGATAACTTGTACTGTTTCTAGAGAAATAAGAAAATAATATGCAAAAAAAAAAAATCAGAAAGTGAAGGAATACATCTGTGTAGATTATGTTAATGAAAATAAGATTTTTAGGAAGCAAGACTTTTATTGAGGTCTTGTCAATTTCCTTTTTGGTTTAAATTTTAACTATATGTTGTTCCATTTAACATATAGTCTTTTTCACTTATATTCTTAAGCTATGTGTTAAAGAAAATAGTATAAAAGTTATAAATTCTAATTTTTTCAATGTTATTAATTTATGAGATGAATGGAGATGTGTATAAGAGACAGAGGATATAGTGTATGGCTAAGAAGGCAGTAGTAGAGAATATTGATAACTCATTTTCATAATTATTGCAAAAAAGATTAACTCCATAGTATTGATGGACACTTTTAAACTTTGCTCTCTGATCCAATCATTATGAAAATGTTGTTATTGTTATAAATTGCATATATCTTTGACTGTCTACCAGTAAGAAGATATTTATACTATAATTATAGGATTATTCTCCCTCTAAAATTTACTTACTAATCTTAGAATAGTTTCAATCACTTTTCTATTAATCTTGAAAATAGAACTGAATTTTAATTTATTTTTTTAATTGAAGGAGAATTGCTTTACAATATTGATTTTCTTTCTGCCATACATCAACATGAATTAGTACCGCCCTCCCACCTCCCACTCTTTCCTGCCCCTTTAGATTGTTACAGAACCCCAGTTTGATTTCCCTGAGTCATACAGCAAATGTCTATTGGCTGTCTATTTTGCACATGGTAGTATATATGCTTCTCTGCTACTCTCTCCATTCATCTCACTCTATCCTTCCCCTAATCTCACCCTTGTCCACAGTCTGTTCTCCATGTCTGTGTCTACACTGATGCCCTGCAGATAGGTTCATCAGTACCATCTTTCTAAATTCCATATATGTGTGTGTGTGTGTTAGTCGCTCAGTCGTGCCCGACTCTTTGTGACCCCATGGACTGCAGTCCACCAGGTTCCTCTGTCCATGAGATTTTCCAGGCAAGGATACTGGAGTGGGTTGCCATTTCCTTCTCCAGGGGATCTTCCCAACCCAGGGATCGAACCTGGGTCTCCTGCACTGCAGGCAAATTCTTTACTAACTGAGCTACATATACAATATTTGTTTTTTCTCTGTCTGACTTAACTTCACTCTGTATAATAGGCTCTAGGTTCATTCACCCCATTAGAACTGACTCAAATGCATTTTGAAAAAGGAGCTGAATTTTTTGGGAAAAAATGACTCAAACCATAGCTAAGAATGATGAAGCAAACTCAATTTTCCTCTTCCTCAACTCCACTGATGTTTCACTATCTCTCACTCCAGATATCGTCATTTAGATTTTACCTCTTTATTCAGTTTTACTGTTTTTCCATTAGAACTTTCAAAATTTAGTCAGGGTATTACTCATCATTGTGTAATATCATTAATACTACTCTTTGAAGCAAGTTGATTGGATTGACTTTTAATATTAAAAAAGACTTCTTTCAAAACTCATTTTAGGATAAAGTATAACTGAAATCTACCCCAGGTTAAATCATTTAAGATGCTGCAGCAAATATGGTTTTATAGGACATTTGTTTCTTGGTATAGACTGGCTCAAATGTCATAGATTTATCTCTATGATTGAACCAATCATGAAAATGAGTATAAACAATGGATTAAATAAATATTCAAATTGATATTTTATCTTTAGATGTAGTGCTCAAAATCCTTCAAGCTACGCTTTAGCAGTAAGTGAACCAAGAAATTCCAGATGTACAAGCTGGGTTTAGAAAAGGCAGAGGAACCAGAAATCAAATTGCCAACATCCAGTGGATCATAGATAAAGCAAGGGAATTCCAGGAAAACATCTACTTTTGCTTCATAGACTACAGTAGAGCTTATGACTGTATGGATCATAAGAAACTGGAAAACTCTTAAGGAGATGGGAGTAGCAGACCACCTTACCCACCTCCTGTGAAACCTGTATGCAGGTCAAGAAGCAACAGTTAGAACCGGACATGGAATGATGAACTGGTTTAAAACTGGGAAAGGAGCACATCAAGGCTGTATACTGTCACCCTGCTTATTTAACTATGCAGAGTGCATCATGTGAAATGCTGGGCTGGATGAAGCTCAAGTGGGAATCAAGATCGCTGAGAAAAATATCAATAACCTCAATATGTAGATGACACCATGCTAATGGCAGGAAATGAAGAGAAAATTAAGAGCCTCTTGATGAGGGTGAAAGAGAAGAATGATAAAGCTAAAACACAGCATTCAGAAAACTAAGATCATGGCATCTGGTCCCATCACTTTGCGGCAAACAAATGGGGAAAAAACACAAACCGTGAGAGACTTTATTTTCTTGGGCTCCAAGATCACTGTGGATGGTGACTACTGTCATGAAATTCAAAGATTCTTACTCCTTGGAAGAAATGCTTTGACAAACTTAGCATATTAAAAAGAGACGTCAGTTTGCCAACAAAGGTCCATATAGTCTAAGCTATGGTTTTTCCAGTAATCATGTACAGGTGTGAGAGTTAGATCATAAAGAAGGCTGAGTATGAAAGAACTGATTCTTTCAAACTTTGGTGCTGGAGAAGACTCTTGGGAGTCCCTTGGACAGCAGAAAGATCAAACTAGTTAATCCCAAAGAAAATCAACCCTGTATTCATTGGAAGGACTGATGGTGAAGATATTGGCCCACTTGATGCGAAGAGCTGACTCACTGGAAAAGACCCTGATGCTAGGAAATATTAAAGGCAGCAGGAGAAGGGGACTGCAGAGGATGAAATGGCATCATTAACGCAATGGACATGAGTTTGAGGAAACTCCAGGAGATAGCGACAGACAGGGAATCTCGCATGCTGCAGTCTTTGGGGCTGCAAACAGTTGGACACAACTGAGTGACTGAAAAACAAGATGTATTCTTTGGAAAATTATGGAGTAGGCAGAGGGTAAACATGTTCAAGCAGTTCATTAGAATTACCTTTTAAAGAAGAATGATTAAATGATTTTAGGATGCACATTTGATTTTGGGGCTCCTTCGATTGCTCAGTTGGTAAGTAATCTGCCTGCAATGCAGGAGAACCCCATTCAATTCCTGGGTTAAGATCTGCTGGAGAAGGGATAGGCTACCCACTCCGGTATTCTTGGGCTTCCCTTGTGGCTCAGCTGGTAAAGCATCTGCCTGCAATGCGGGAGACCTGAGTTTGATTCCTGTGTTGGGAAGATCCCCTGGAGAAGGGAAAGGCTACCCACTCCAGTATTCTGGGCTGGAAAATTCCATTAACTATATAGTCCATAATGACTTCCCTGGTGGCTCAGACGGTAAAGCATCTATCTACAGTGCAGGAGACCTGGGTTTGATCCCTGAGTTGGGAAGATTCCCTGGAGAAGGAAATGGCAACCTACTCCAGTACTCTTGCCTAGAAAATCCCTAGTGCAGGCTACTGTCCATGGGGTCGCAAAGAGTCGGACACGACTAACCAACTTCACTTTCTTTCTTTCTTTCTGTAGCCCATGAGGACCGAAAGAGTTGGACAGGACTGAGTGACTTTCACTTTTCACTTTTGATTTTTGATGTCCATCCCCCACCCCCACACTTAACTTCAGCTCAACTCTCAGTAGCTACTGTGGACAGTAAACATATGGGACAATACATTTCTACATCAACCCTCTAAATCTTTCTGTTCTTTTTCCTGAGGGCTTTTCCCACCACATCAAGGTGGTTGTAAAGGAAGTGGCCCAACAAAACAGAATTGTGAAATATTCTGGAGTTGACTTGTTCATTAGTCGGATGGTAACAAGGAACCTTTTTCAGTAGTATGGGGAAAGAAAGGTAATAGTCATTGACTGTTTCTGGACCATCTTTACCATCTTTCTTGCCATGAACTCCATGAGTAGTAAATTGGGATGATGTTTAAACAGAAGATTAATTAGCAGTTTATGCAATAGCTCTGGTAACTGAAAGATGTAAGAGCAATGGTGATTTTAAAGCCTTGGCTGGCTTTTGTTTACTGCTATCACAGTTTTGAAGAAAAATAATACAAGATTGGTGCAGTCAAACCTTTACTCATAGCAAGCTCTAAAAACCAGAAGGTATCTATGGAAACATTTAAGGATAGTCTCATCTCCTGAAGCAAGAGAGAAAATCATGCTAAAAAATTAGGTCCAGAATTTGATTGAAAGAATGGTGTAACTATAATGTAGATGGAATGCCATAACCTTGAATGCTTCCTATATTAAAGCAGATGCCCTGATAGGGAAATAAATAAAACCCTATAACACTGGCCCAAAGAGAAGATACTTAGTATAAATGAATATTCTCAAGTGGCAGGAGGAGACTGTGGTAAACACATACATCCACTTTCATCATTGCTTTGGAAGATTATTATTTTTCCTGGAAAAACCTGAGAGTGATTACTTGTCAGTTACAAGCTGAATGCAAAAGCTGGAAGTCTTCCTTGGTAGCACATACAGAGGCTAATGTCTCCTATAGTAGGAGAGAAGAGCAAGCTGAGAATAGGTCCCAGGTCCTAATTATCAGAAAATCCAGTTTCCAAAAGAGATTAAATTCTCAACAAAGCAAGTCTTAGGATTTGCTTTCTAAGATCAGAACCCTGGTTGGGGAAAAAAATGGGACCCAGATATAGAGAATGGGAATGGATTGATGTCCACCAAAATAACAAGTTATCAGATTCCTCTGAGTTCTCTGAGCCTGAAGAAGTGGTATAAACTTTCCTATTAACAGATAGAATTCTCTCATTGCCTTAAAATACTTCTTTGCTACAAGTCGTGTATGGCACTTACAATTAAACTCCACCTTTCCTTCTGGCCTCTAGGCCTTAAACTAGGATTAAGTTATAACCTAAGATATCTTATATGCTATAAGAATTGTAAACTAACCAGCAAGAGCCAGTAGAGTATAAGTGGGATTGTATTCTGAGTTTATTTCAGACCAATCTCCAAGGATATAAGTCTAAATATCCTGGTAAGTTCAGTTCAGTTCAATCACTCAGTCGTGTCCAACTCTTTGCGACCCCATGGCCTGCAGCATGCCAGGCCTCCCTGTCCATCACTAACTCCCAGAGTTTACTCAAACTCACATCCATTGAGTCGGTGATGCCATCCAGCCATCTCATCCTCCATCATCCCCTTCTCTTCCTGCCTTCTATCTTTCCCAGTACCAGGTTCTTTTCCAATGAGTCAGTTCTTTGCATCATGTGGCCAAAGTATTGGAGTTTCAGCTTAAACATCAATCCTTCCAAGGAACACCCAGGACTGATCTCCTTCAGGATGGACTGGTTGGATCTCCTTGCAGTCCAAGGGACTCTCAAGAGCCTTCTCCAACACCACAGTTCAAAAGCATTAATTCTTCAGCACTCAGCTTTCTTTATAGTCCAACTCTCACATTCATATGTGACTACTGGAAAAACCATGGCTTTGACTAGATGGATCTTTGTTGACAAAATAATGTCTCTGCTTTTTAATATGCTGTCTAGTTTGGTCCTAACTTTCCTTCCAAGGAGCAAGCAATTTTAATTTCATGGCTGCAGTCACCATCTATAGTGATTTTGGAGCCAATAAATAAATAAATAAAGTCAGCCACTGTTTCCACTGTTTCCCCATCTATTTGCCCTGAAGTGATGGGACCAGATGCCATGATCTTAGTTTTCTGAATGTTGAGCTTTAAGCCAACTTTTTCACTCTTCTCTTTCACTTTCATCAAGAGGCTTTTTATTTCTTCTTTACTTTCTGCCACAAGGGTGGTGTCATCTGCATATCTGAGATTTTTATATTTCTTCTGACAATCTTGATTCCAGCTTGTGCTTCCTCCAGCCCAGCGTTTCTCATGATATACTCTGCATATAAGTTAAATAAGCAGGGTTACCACATATAGCCTTGACATACTCCTTTTCCTATTTGGAACCCGGCTGTTTTTCCATGTCCAGGTCTAACTGTTGCTTTCTGACCTGCATACAGATTTCTCAAGAGGAAAGTCAGGTGGTCTGGTATTCCCATCTCTTTCAGAAATTTCCACAGTTTATTGTGATCCACACAGTCAAAGGCTTTGGCATAGTCAATAAAGCAGAAATAGATGTTTTCCTGGAACTCTCTTGCCTTTTCAATGATCCAGCAGATGTTCGCAATTTGATCTCTGGTTTCTCTGCCTTTTCTAAAGCCAAATGCTTTGAACATCTGGAAGTTCGTGGTTCACGTATTGTTGAAGCCTGGCTTGGAGAATTTTGAGAATAACTTTACTAGCATGTGAGACGAGTGGAATTGTGCAGTAGTCTGAGCATTCTCTGGCGTTTCCCTTCTTTGGGATTGGAATGAAAACTGACCCTTTTCCAGGCGTGTGGCCACTGCTGAGGTTTCCAAATTTGCTGGCATATTGAGTTCTGCACTTTCACAGCATCATCTTTTAGAGCCCTGGTAAGTTCATATGGAAAAGCTGATGGTTCATGATAAGTGAAGTAGAAATGGCAGACCTGCAGTGACACTTGGTGGAAGAAAGTATTAAAAGTTTCAGAGAAGTGGGCAAGCTGGAGTAAATACTAAATTTGGAAAGCCTGTCAGATTATGATGTTCATGGGGAGGTCAAGGGGGTATACACAGGCTGATAAATAACATTGGGTGTGATGGAATCATGAAAGAAACAGGCCACATAGGAGCACTTGACCTCCAAGAACTGGGTGGATACCATTATCATAGAGTGGTAGGGTAGGAGTAGAAACTAGACGAATTTGACCAGAGTGCTATGGAGATGGTTAACAGAATATGCCATCACTAAGGGAAAAAGAAATGAGCAGCCAGCAAGGGTCCCATTCAGTTTGCACCAGCAGAAGGAGGTAAGGATAGATGTCTTAAAAGTCGGGTGCTGGCTTTCCAATGAAAAGTTACTTTTTTCCTTGTCCAATTTCAGAACTGAGCAAGTGTTTCAACCCAAAACTAAAGTGGCCATGGTGGCAGAGAGGAGGCTATGTGTAGGCCCAAAAGCATGGGGTCCCTTTCAGAAAGGTTCATTTAGTTGCTGCTGAAACTATGTTAATTGCTCAGTTGTGTTTGACTCTTTGTGATACCCCATTTGCAGCCTACTAGGCTCCTAAGTCCACAGAATTCTTCAGGCAAGAATACTGGAGTGGATAGCCACTTTATTCCTCTGGAATTCCTATTTTCCACTTAATGGCAAGTTTATTATTTGAATCTCCTGGAAAGGTCATATATTTATTCTAACAGGAAAGACACATTCTGACTATGAGTTTGCTTTCCATCTTTACAGGGCTTCAGTAAGCACCATTATCCAAACAGGATGTGTAGTGTGTCAGCGTGGGATATCCTATCAGGCCTGATCAGGGAACCTGCTTTCCCTCTAAGGAAGTGTACCTAGGATCATGGAATCTACTTTTCTGGCACATACTCCACTACTCAAAAGTTCCTAATGTATTGGAATTAACAACAGAAGACAAAGTTAAAACACCAATTTACAGGCAGTACTCTGCAAGTTTAGGAAGTCCTTCTCAGTGATGCAGTATATAAATTGTACCAAGTACTTTAATACTACACTTTGTCTCTAAATAGGAAGAATACAAGGTGCAGAGCAGAAGCTGTCCCACTTAGCATCATTCCTCTTGACTTACCACAGGATGTTTTATTTCTTGTCTCTGAAACTCTGTACTTGGCATGATTAGTGGTCTTGGCCCCAAACCAATCATTTTCCAGGGAACGCTTCAAAAGTTCCACTGAACTCTCACCTATGGCTGCTGCCTGGCTCCTTCGGTGTGTGTGCTGTGTGCTCAGTTGCGTCTGACTCTTTGTGACCCTGTGGACTGTAGCCTGCCAGACTCCTCTGTCCATGGAATCTCCCAGGCCAGAATACTGGAGTGGGTTGCAATTTCTTTCTCCAGAGGATCTTCCCAACTCAGGGATTGAAGCCTTCAGCTCCTGCATTGGCAGGCAAATTCTTTATCACTTGATCCACTTGAAAGGGCTTTATTAACTAAATATGCATAAAAATCTGATATAAATGTTTTAGAAATTTAACTCTTCAAAACATATTAATAAATGTCAAATATGATTTTAGAGAGTCCCATATATATAGTCTATAATATCTAGTCCTCTCATTTGTAGCTCTTTGACTTTGACAAAATATTCCTTTGACTTTGGAGTACGTTCTTCTCTGCCACAGTCTGAGGCTATTAAGCTTGTGCCCGTTGGTTTTAAAGGATGACTCTGGCTTAGAGCACAGATGGTTGTGGTAATGATATCCTTGGAGCCATTTGGAACAGTAAGGTCTATAAAGTTAAACCATCCTGAAAGTAAAATATTTTAGGTAGAATGTTAAATCCACTACCCTTAAAAAAGAAATATCCTGAATTTTATTAATTTTATTCATGAGTATTTACCATCACTCCTTTTTTTTCCCCTCTCAACAATCAAATTGTATAATGGCTTTCACAAGGGAAAATGTAAAGGTGACATTCTAAGTATAAGTTTTTACCCAAATGAATGAATCTCAGAAGCAGAGAGATTATTTGCCTACCCTGTGTTTTGAATTTTACTATCACAGACACCATTTCTCTCCATCACTCCATAAAATACAGTAGTAATTTACTTGCAACCTTCAGTTAAGTTCAGTCACTCAGTCATGTCTGACTCTTTGCGACCCCATGAATCACAGCACACCAGGCCTCTCTGTCCATCACCAACTCCCGGAGTTTACTCAAACTCATGTCCATTGAGTTGGTGATGCTATCCAGCCATCTCATCCTCTGTCGTCCCCTTCTCCTCCTGCCTCTAACCCCTCCCAGCATCAGGGTCTTTTCCAATTAGTCAGCTCTTCACATCAGGTGGCCAAAGTATTGAAGTTTCAGCTTCAGCATCAGTCTTTCCAATGAAAACCCAGGACTGATCTCCTTTAGGATGGACTGGTTGGATCTTACTTACTTGCAACCTAGTAAGTCAGAAAAAATTTCCTTTATGTCTAATTAAAATCAGTTCTACCACAATTACCAATTTTTTATTCCTTTCAAAGTTTTGATTTACCTGATGATTTTCATTTTAATACTCTCTAATACTTTTCCAGAGTTTTCTTAAAATGAATTTCCAGATAACAATTATATGTGGGTGAGTAACCAAACCCACTTCCAATTTGCCTTGATTCATGGACCTGACATTCCAGGCTCCTATGCAATATTGCTCTTTACAGCATCAGACCTTGCTTCTGTCACCAGTCACATCCACAAGTGGGTATTGTTTTTGCTTTGGCTCCATCCCTTCATTCTTTCTGGAGTTATTTCTCCACTGATCTCCAGTAGCATATTGGGCACCTACTGACCTGGGGAGTTCTTCTTTCAGTATCCTATTGTTTTGCCTTTTCATATTGTTCATGGGGTTCTCAAGGCAAGAATACTGGAGTGGTTTGCCATTCCCTTCTCCAGTGGACCACATTCTGTCAGACCTCTCCACCACGACCCATCCGTCTTGGATGGTCCCACACGTCATAGCTTAGTTTCATTGAGTTAGACAAGGCTGTGGTAGGTGTGATCAGATTGACTAGTTTTCTGTGATTATGGTTTCAGTATGTCTGCCCTCTGACGCCCTCTTGCAACACCTACCGTCTTACTTGGGTTTCTCTTACCTTGGATGGGGTATCTCTTCACGGCTGCTCTGGAAAAGTGCAGCAACTGCTTCTTACCTTGGACGAGGAGTATCTCCTCAGGGCTGCCCCTCCTGACCTTGAACGTGGAATAGCTCTACACATGGACATCGCCAGATGGTCAACATTGAAATCAGATTGATTATATTCTTTGCAGCCAAAGATGGAGAAGCTCTATACAGTCAGCAAAAACAAGACTGGGAGCTGACTGTGGCTCAGATCATGAACTCTTTATTGACAAATTCTGACTAAAATTGAAGAAAGTAGGGAAAACCACTAGACCATTCAGGTATGACCTAAATCATATCCCTTATGATTATACAGTAGAAGTGAAAAATAGACCTAAGGGACTAGATCCGATAGATAGAGTGCCTGATGAACTATGGACTGAGGTTCTTGACACTGTACAGGAGACAGGGATCAAGACCATCCCCATGAAAAAGAAATGCAAAAAAGCAAAATGGCTGTCTGGGTAGGCCTTACAAATAGCTGTGAAAAGAAGAGAAATGAAAAGCAAAGGAGAAAAGGAAAGTTATAAGCATCTGAATGCAGAGTTCCAAAGAATACAAAAGGAGAGATAAGAAAGCCTTCCTCAGCAATCAATGCAAAGAAATAGAGGAAAACAACAGAATGGAAAAGACTAGAGATCTCTTCAAGAAAATTAGAGATACCAAGGGAACATTTCATGCAAAGATGGGCTCAATAAAGGACAGAAGTGGTATGGACCTAACAGAAGCAGAAGATATTAAGAAGAGGTGGCAAGAATACACAGAAGAACTGTACAAAAAAGATCTTCACAACCCCGATAATCATGATGGTGTGATCACTCACCTAGAGCCAGACATCCTGGAATGTGAAGTCAAGTGGGCCTTAGAAAGCATCACTACGAACAACGCTAGTGGAGATGATGAAATTCCAGTTGAGCTATTTCAAATCCTGAAAGATGATGCTGTGAAAGTGCTACATTCAACATGCCAGAAAATTTGGAAAACTCAGCAGTGGCCACAGGAATGGAAAAAGTCAGTTTTCATTCCAATCCCAAAGAAAGGCAATGCCAAAGAATGCTCAAACTACCACACAATTGCACTCATCTCACATGCTAGTAAAGTAATGGTCAAAATTCTCCAAGCCAGGCTTCAGCAATACAGGAACCATGAACTTCCAGATGTTCAAGCTGGTTTTAGAAAAGGCAGAGGAACCAGAGATCAAATTGCCGACATCTGCTGGATCATGGAAAAAGCAAGAGACTTCCAGAAAAACATCTATTTCTGCTTTATTGTCTATGCCAAAGCCTTTGACTGTGTGGATCACAATAAACTGTGGGAAATTCTGAAAGAGATGGGAATACCAGACCACCTGACCTGCCTCTTGAGAAACCTATATGCAGGTCAAGAAGCAGTAGTTAGAACTGGACATGGAACAACAGACTGGTTCCAAGTAGGAAAAGGAGTACGTCAAGGCTGTATCTTGTCATCCTGCTTATTTAAGTTATATGCAGAGTACAACATGAGAAACGCTGGGCTGGAAGAAGCACAAGCTGGAATCAAGATTGCCAGGAGAAATATCAATAACCTCAGATATGCAGATGACACTGCCCTTATGGCAGAAAGTGAAGAGGAACTAAAAAGCTTCTTGATAAAAGTGAAAGAAGAGAGTGAAAAAGTTGGCTTAAAGCTCAACATTCAGAAAACAAATATCATGGCATCTGGTCCCATCACTTCAGGGCAAATAGATGGGGAAACAGTGGAAATAGCATCAGACTTTATTTTTTGGGGCTCCAAAATCACTGCTAATGGTGACTGCAGCCATGAAATTAAAAGTCTATTTACTCCATGGGAGGAAAGTTATGACCAACTTTGATAGCATATTCAAAAGCAGAGACATTACTTTGCCAACAAAGGTCCGTCTAGTCAAGGCTGTGATTTTTCCAGTGTCATGTATGGATGTGAGAGTTGGACTGTGAAGAAAGCTGAGTGCCAAAGAATTGATGCTTTTGAACTGTGATGTTGAAGAAGTCTTGGACTGCAAGGAAATCCAACCAGTCCATTCTAAAGGAGATCAGTCCTGGGTGTTCTTTGGAAGGAATGATGCTAAAGCTGAAACTCCAGTACTTTGGCCACCTCATGCGAAGAGTTGACTCATTGGAAAAGACTCTGATGCTGGGAGCGATTGGGGGCAGGAGGAGAAGGGAATGACAGAGGATGAGATGGCTGGATGGCATCACCAACTTGATGGACATGAATTTGCGTGAACTCGGGAGTTGGTGATGGACAGGGACGCCTGGCATGCTGCAGTTCATGGGATTGCTCAGAGTCAGACATGACTGACTGAACTGAACTGAGTAACCAAGGAACATTTTAAGAATTCTTGTATGTGTCATGCAATGGCCTGTTGCAAAGTGTTTTTCTTTCCCGTTTTCATTAAAGGATATTGAGAATGCTTATATTCTACAACCTACTGGGATAAAGAGAATTGGAGAAGGAAATTGCAACCCACTCCAGTGTTCATGCCTGGAGAATCCTAGGGACGGGTGAGCCTGGTGGACTGCCTTCTTGGGGTCACACTGAGTCGAACACGACTGAAGCAACTTAGCAGCAGCAGCAGGATAAAGTGAAAAGACTGATTACTGTTGGATGGAGAAAACCACTTGGAGAGTCTGGCTAGTTCAGGCCCTTGATGAGCACAGAAAACCTGATGGGATTGATATCTCAGTCTGCCAGGAGAATCCCAGGTATGGAGGAGCCTGGTAGGCTGCCGATGGGGTCGCACAGAGTTGGACACGACTTAAGCAACGTAGCAGCAGCAGCAGCTGCTGCCTATAAATCATTAGCATTATAAGAGTGTACTCTGACACATTTGTTGGGAAGTTCTTTCTATATCATCGTGTAGGACTTGCTAACTAGCCCACATTTCATATTTTGACTTACATTCAGTTTAAGATGCAGGATAATTCTAACTCTGGAGGATGTTTTTAAATTTTTCACTTTTAATGGAAAAGGCCTACTTCTTTTATGTTATCTATTATTTCTGTTCAGTAAAAAACATTAAAAAAAATTTCTTCCTCCCCTTGTCTCTTCTTGTCTCCACCACCTAATATTAGATAATAATACTATATTTCTAGAATGATTTTCTTGAAATTGTTAACTGTTAGTATATCTTTAATTTTTTTAATTATAAATGGTGACTCATTGGAAAAGACTCTGATGCTGGGAGGGATTGGGGGCAGGAGGAGAAGGGGACGACCGAGGATGAGATGGCTGGATGGCATCACTGACTCGATGGATGTGATTCTGAGTGAACTCCGTGAGATGGTAATGGACAGGGAGGCCTGGCGTGCTGCGATTCACGGGGTCGCAAAGAGTCGGACATGACTGAGCGACTGAACTGAACTGTACCTTTTAATATGTATATTTTAATCTTCTTTTCTTCCTTTTGTATTTCCAGAAAGTTATCTTTTTCTAAAAGATATATATCCCGTATTCTGTTTTGTTTTTTTACAGGTGAGGTGGGGAAGAGCTCTGAATTTGTAATTATTGAATTTCCTTTGCCTCTTTTCCGTATCTAAATTTTTTCTCTAATCCTTCTAATATTTTTTAAATTATTTATTTATTTATTTATTTTTGCCTGTGCTGAGTCTTCGTTGCTGCATAGGCTTTTCTCTAGTTGCAGAGAAAGGGGCTTCTCTTTGTTGCAGTGCATGGAGTTTTCATTGTGGTCGTTTCTCTTGTTGCGGAGTACAGGCTCTAAGGCACTCAGGCTCAGTAGTTGTAGCTCCTGGACTCTGGAGCGCAGGCTTAATAGCTGTGCTGCATGGATTTAGTTGCTCCTCGGTGTGTGGAGTCTTCCCAGACCAAGGATTGAACCTGTGTCTTCTGCACTGGCAGGAAGTTTCTTAACCACCGAGCCACCAGGGAAGCCCCCTTACCCTATTTAGATCTATTGCTTTTTGCTGTGCTCAGTCGCTCAGTCGTGTTCAACTCTTTATGACCCCTTGGCTTGCAGCCCACCAGGCTCCTCTTTCCATGGGGATTCTCCAGGCAAGAATACTGGAATGGATTGCCATGCCCTCCTCCAGGAGATCATCTACACTCAGGGATCGAATGTTCCCTCATTACAGGTGGATTCTTTACTGTCTGAGCCACCAGGGAAGCCCCCGTACTTTTTAGTTGCTTTTTAGATCGTATTTGCACAATGTCTGTTTCCTTTATGTGCTGGCCATTATTTTTTTCAATTTTGTGAGAGATTTGCTTCCCATTTCTAACTTCTGGCTGTCTCAGATCATCTGTCTGTTCAAAACCCACTCCTCTTGACTTCTTAGGTCTTACATAGCCATGCTGTCCTTTACCTCCTTGACTTAATTTCCTACTCCTCTTCTTTGATTTTCTCAGCTCCACTACACTTGAGAGACTTGGCTGTTCTCTCTTGCCATAGTATGTTTTCCCCTATTTGTCAACATCACTAGCTGCCTCTCTTTGTTCAGATCTTTTACTCACAAGAAGCTTTCCCTGGCTAATCCACCTATAGCTTCAATCCTATTCCAAAAATTTCATATTGTTGTTCTGCTTTTTTTCCCTTTAACTGCTATCACGGCCGATGCACTGTTTTATTTCTTTACCTTGATTATGACTTTCCTAATAGAGTTAAAAAACAAACAACAACAACTCCTTACAAGATTTTTGTCTCTTTACTATCACATCTTTAGCACCTGGCAGAGGTGTCATTTCTTACAAAAACAACAAAATGTTACCATCAGAAGAAAATGCTTACTGAAACATCAAAGACTGTTCTGTTTAGATTTGTCCAACTATTAGAATTATAGTAAAGAAATAATACCACTTTAGCATGTTTACTCTCAGAATTCTTTTTATCACTTGTCAATTGAATATAATATAAAATGACTTCGCAAAAAGCAAATCTTCACGAGTAGATATTTTCAATGGTATGATAAAAGCTACTAGTCCAGGGTAAGGAGGGAGGAATTTAGTTTCTTAAGGAGAATGTGCTTTATGACATAATTTATCAGAGTATAACTCTTCTCTGTAGGCAGTGATATTCATTTGGGAAATGTCTTTCATGTATCTTTTAAAGTAAATAATAAATTCCCCGTGTAATATCAAGAATGGCAATAAAAATGCTAGATTAGGAACTGAGATGCATCAATAAACCTACTCATTTTCATCAAATGTCTATTAAGCTCTGTGACACAGGGAGCTCAACCTGGTGCCCTATGACAACCCAGAGGATTGGGATGGGGTGGGAGATGGGAGGAAGGTTCAAGAGAGAGGGGACATATATATACCTGTGGCTGATTTATGTTGATATATGGTGAAAACCAGCACAATATGATAAAGCAATTGTATTTTAATAAAAAAAAAAAGTTAATGTCTGTTAGCTACCTAGTTAGATTTTGCAGTTTCAATAAAAAGAGCTTTCCCATTTATGAAGTTTTTGCAACAAATCTCTTAAATGCCTAAATTATAAATTTTCATTTGGTCTTGACAGTATTTCTCCTGATGATAGATTCTACTCCTCAAAGTTAGGAGAAAAGAACTTCTATAACAGAGATGAAAATGTGATCCTACCAACCCTGTTTTTTCTTTAAAGATTTTAAAGATAGGTGTTCATCTAAACCATAAATAAAACTTTTCAGTAAAATACAAAAGTAAAGATTAATAATTATAAAGTTATTTTACATTTTGAAATTTTAAATCAATCCCACTGGATCATAGGACTCACAGCTTAATATTGACACAAAAGTTGTAGAATGTTCTTGAGTGTTTCCTTCTGTGATGTGGCTGTAAAGATATGATTTGAGTAAGTCTTCTCTGTTTCATTTTTATTTACTTTTGTTTCTATAGTTTTGCTACTTTCAGCTTTGTAACAGTACATTTTTCTCTTAGCCTTCACTATTGTGAAACAGGAAGCCTTTCTCTCTTTCTTCTTAAAAATAAGTGATTTCTCACTAACATTACAAATCTAACCAAAGGGTCTAACAGAACTTCGAAGTTAAAAGGGTCATAGGGAAGCAGACAAAAGACATGATAGCTACTACAACCTATCCTTGCTCAGTGTATTTCATGGGTGTTATTCAATGGCTTTTCTTTTTCTAACCTTATGTTTTGCTGTTATTCAGTCACTAAGTCATGTACAACTTTTTGCAACCCCGTGAACCCATCGCACCAGGCCCCCTGTCCTTCACTGTCTCCTGGAGTTTACTCAAATTCATGTCCATTGAGTTGATGATGCTCTCAAACCATCTCATCTGCTGCTATCCCCTTCTTCTCCTGCCCCCAGTCTTTCCCAACATCAGGGCCTTTTCCAATGAGATGGCTTTTCACATCAGGTGACCAAAGTATTGGGGTCTCAGCATCAGCCCTTCCAATGAATATTCAGGGTTGATTTCCTTTAGAATTGACTGTTTTGATTTTCTTATAGTCCAAGGGACTCTCAAGAGATTTGAAAGCATTAATTTTTTGATGCTTGACCTTGATTGTCCAACTCTCATATCTGTGCAGGACATCTTTTAGCATTTGTTAAATTTCTTTGTTCAGATACAAATATGGTCCATATACTAAAATAAGGATGCTTTTAGAGTGGGGAATAGGGAAGACTATTACTAAAGAAAAGAGAAATCCAGATTGATTTTTCTGAGGTCACAGGAGACTTTTATGTGTATAAGCAATCTTTGGCAGTGAAGGTAGCATCTTCCCTAGGTTAATGCAGTGGTGTGGCTATATTGATGAAGGAGGCCAGATTGTGGAAAATTCTTCACTCCTGTGTACCACCTTCTCATTTCTTCCTCCAAAAAATTTTGATTTTAAAAAGAAAATGTCCATGCAAAAGGAATTAAAGGTAGCCTTCAAAGGAAGTATTTATATGCAGCATCTGATCTGAGTGGTATGTGAAAATGCAGATTTCTTAGTACTGGATTTTTTTTTTATATCCTGTTCCATTTAGATTCCATCCATTTTTTTTTTTTTTTTTTTTTACCTTTCATGCCAGCACAGAGTCCAACACCTATTTGATCCCCAGGAGCTAATGTTGTTTCTTTGGTACAATTTCCATATATTATTTAGTACCATCTAGTGAAATTGAATGGTTTTATGAGATCTATAAGATCTAGAATTAACAGCAAAAAAAGATGTCCTTTTCATCATATGGAATTGAATGCAAAAGTAGGAAGTCAAGAGATACCTGGAGTAACAGGCAAGTTTATCCTTGGAGTACAAAATGAAACAGGTCAAAGGCTAACAGAGTTTCACCAAGAGAATGCACTGGTCATAGCAAACACCCACTCCAATAACACAAGAGACAACTCTACACATGGACATCAACAGATGGTCAATACTGAAATCAGATTGATTATATTCTTTGCAGCCACAGATGGAGAAGCTCTATACAGTCAGCAAAAACAAGGCCTGGGAGCTGACTGTGGCTCAGATCATGAATTCCTTATTACCAAATTCAGACTTAAATTCAAGAAAGTAGGGAAAACCACTAGACCATTCAGGTATGACCTAAATGAAATTCCTTATGATTATACAGGGGAAGTGACAAATAGATTCAAGGGATTAGATCTGATAGAGTGCCTAAAGAACTATGGATAGAGATTCATGACATTGTACAGGAGGCAGGGATCAAGACCTTCCCCAAGAAAAAGAAATGCCAAAAAGCAAAATGGTTGCCTGAGGAGACCTTACAAACAGCTGAGAAAAGAAGAGAGGCGAAAGGCAAAGGAGAAAAGGAAAAGTACATCCATCTGAATGCAGAGTTCCAAAGAATAGCAAGGAGATATAAGAAAGCCTTTCTCAGTGATCAATGCAAAGAAATAAAGGAAAACAATAGAATGGGAAAGATTAGAAATTTCTTCAAAAAAATTAGAGATACCAAGGGAACATTTCAGGCAAAGATGGGCAGAATAAAGGACAGAAGTGGTATGGACTTGACAAAAGCAGAAGATACTAAGAAGAGGTGGCAAGAATACACAGAAAAACTATACAGAACAGATCTTATAACTCAGATAAACATGATTGGTGTGATCACTCACCTAGAGCCAGACATCGTGGATTGTGAAGTCAAGTGGGCCTTAGGAAGCATTTCTACAAACAAAGCTAGTGGAGGTGATGGAATTCCAGTTGAGCTATTTCAAATCATAAAAGACGATACTATTAAAGTGCCACGTTCAGTATGCCAGTGAATTTGAAAAACTCAGCAGTGGCCACAGGACTGGAAAAGTTCAGTTTTCATTCCAGTCCCAAAGAAGGGCAATGTGAAAGAATGTTAAGTTACCATACAGTTGCACTCATTCCACATGCCAGCAACATTATGCTCATTTGTTTTACTTATTTTTGTTTTTATTTTTTAGGGGAAAAGTGTTATATTATTTGGAAATTTGCCCAGACCTGTCAAAGACTGTTTAATTAAGATAGCTCTGCTGAAAGTCAGCAAGAATTGCTGGGCTGTTATCAAATAAACTCTTCAGGGATTGGGCAAATACATCTGCATGCTTGGCAATCCTTCTTGGTATTTCTGATATACATGGAGTAGGAGGACTATGAACCAGATAAAAAAAAACAAGCTAAACAGAGACCTGGATGTTGGAGCATGATGAGATGTGAAAAAGAGAAAACATTTCTGTATATTTGATTCTTTACAATATTGTCCATTGTTTTTATAAATTTCTCAAATTAAGAGGAACATATGAAAGTGAGACTGTGGTGCTTATTGCTGATTTTTAGAAAATGTAAGATTAGAAAATTATGTATATTCTAAAGTTAAGTGCTATATAAAATAATATATATATGAATAAGACATATGATCTTTTTCTCAAACAGTTCAGTTCAGTCATTCAGTCGTGTCCAACTCTTTGTGACCCCATGAATCGCAGCACGCCAGCCCTCCCTGTCCATCACCAACTCCCAGAGTTCACTCAAACTCACGTCCATCGAGTCCGTGATGCCATCCAGCCATCTCATCCTCGGTTGTCCCCTTCTCATCCTGCCCCCAGTCCCTCCCAGCATCAGAGTCTTTTCCAATGAGTCAACTCTTCGCATGAGGTGGCCAAAGTACTGGAGTTTCAGCTTTCGCATCATTCCTTCCAAAGAAATCCCAGGGCTGATCTCCTTCAGAATGGACTGGTTGGATCTCCTTGCAGTCCAAGGGACTCTCAAGAGTCTTCTCCAACACCTCAGTTCAAAAGCATCAATTCTTCGGTGCTCAGCTTTCTTCACAGTCCAACTCTCACATCCATACATGACCACAGGAAAAACCATAGCCTTGACTAGATGGACCTTAGTCGGCAAAGTAATGTCTCTGTGCATCATTCCTTCCAAAGAAATCCCAGGGCTGATCTCCTTCAGAATGGACTGGTTGGATCTCCTTGCAGTCCAAGGGACTCTCAAGAGTCTTCTCCAACACCTCAGTTCAAAAGCATCAATTCTTCGGTGCTCAGCTTTCTTCACAGTCCAACTCTCACATCCATACATGACCACAGGAAAAACCATAGCCTTGACTAGATGGACCTTAGTCGGCAAAGTAATGTCTCTGATACACACCTAAATATATTAACTACTTTTAAACTCATACATCTGAAAAGATCTCGGTGAATAAAGTTGATTTAATAGAATTATAAAGGTGAGGACTATGTGATATTTCTTTCATTGCTTTTATATTTCTTTCCTTTTTCTATATAGAAGGAAATAGCTTATAGAAATTGAAAACATGCTTTACTATAAAATCAAGCAAGATATTGCAAGTTTACTGTGTGCATATATGTATACTTGGTTCTATCTACTTGAATGTATAGGAAGGTTGAGCTAGCTAAATGGTGCCCTGGGCAGGGGATTTTTATTATCATGATAGCTGGAGAGAGAGATGGGCTCAGGAAATAACTTCTCTTTTAAAAATCTGTCTCTAAGTATTGTAATTTTCCTGAAATGTCATTATTATACATTTGGAAGTTAGTAAAAATGTTAGGGGTACTCACAGAGGCAATATCTCACTTTTCACTGTTGCAGGATTGTTCATTGATTGGTTCCACTGTTAAACTTGTCTTTTATTTTTCTTTTGAACAAAATGCATTTGCTGAGTCACTTTTGCTCTGAAGCATTTATCTTTGTTTGAAGATACATTGATATCCCTCATATAATGCTGGTATATCTTTACATTTACTGGGATATAAGTAAATTTGAAATTATATTTAAATGTAACAATTTTTATACAATAGCTGTGTATGTTTATTTTGTAATTATAAATATATATGTATGTGTGTGTATATATATATGTGTGTGTGTGTCAAGAATTATAGTTTCCCTTATGTAGTAGTAAACATAGAAAAGTGTTCTCTCATTCTTCTTCTTTCTTTCTCTTTCTCCTTCATTTTTTCCCCTCTATCTCTCTATTACTATCATATTGCAGCTCATCAGGCAATAGAAAACATATTGATCATTTGCAGTGTCTATGTTTCTTATGACCTAGTGGGATAGCTAATCTTAAAGAAAACTTTAAGGGGATGACAAATATATTAAACCAGCTTATCTAAGACTGAAGCTTCCTGGGAAACTAGACTTTGAATTCTAAAACAGAGATAGTCCAGGGAAAACAGTCTTTCTGGCAACATACTGCAAGCTTTCATGGTAAAAAAACAGTTCTTTTATTTAAAAAAACATATTTTTCTAGAAAATAGAAAACTTTGTTTTATGAAAACTTAAGTGATTGTCTCCCTCCATTCATTGTGCAGCACAAAGCAACTAGCATATTAAAAAGAGATTTGTGTACATGAGATTAATTGAACAAGCTCATCAGAAATCAGTGTTTTTAGGCAGAGAATTCTCTTTATGGAAATATCACAAAAATTATAGACAAATTTAGTAACAAAATTTCATATATATTTAGAATAATTATACTGTTGGTAAAAAAAAAATGGCAAAAAGATTGCAGAGAATAAACAGGTTCAGTTCAGTCACTATCTTGTCCGACTCTGTGACCCCATGGACTTCAGGATGCCAGGCCTCCCTGTCCATAACCAACTCCTAGAGCTTACTCAAACTCATGTCCATTGAGTCAGTGTTGCCATCCAACCATCTCATCGTCTGTCGTCCCCTTCTCCTCCCACCTTCAATCTTTCCCAGCATCAGAGTCTTTTCCAATGAGTCAGTTCTTCACCTCACAGATTACCAGTGTAATTTATTACCAGTGTAAAGATTACCATTAACTTTGTTCAAGAAAAAAATTCCCTAGACTGAGTTAAACAGGTGAAGAAAACTTTATTCAATACTCTTGCAGTTAAGGGAGAGAGAGTGACTTCAAATTGCCTCAAACAAAAAGCAGAAGAATTTTTAAGCACTAGCATGAGTTAATGAAAAAAGAGTGGAAGAAGTTAGGAAGGATGCTGGCTGATAGAATTTGGACATCTGTGTTTGAACCTTCTATGATAGGCTCCAACCCCCCCATACGGAGGGCGCTGTCTCAGTCTGCTCAGACTGCCATAAAAAAATACCAGAGGCTGGGTTGTTTAAACAACAGAAATTTATTTTCTCACAGTTCTGGATGCTAGAAAATCCAAGATCAAGGTTCAGCAGAGGTGGATTCTAGAGAGGGCTCTCATTTTTGCTTGCAGATGATGACCGTGAATGCTGTATCCTCATAAAGTGGGGAGAGAGAAATTTGAGATCTCTGGTGTATTTTTTTTTCATAAGGACACCAGTTATATTGTATCAAAGCTTCATGATTATGATTCTGTTTAACCCTAATAACCTCCTTAAAGGGCTAATGTTTAATACAGGCCCGTGGAGGGAAGATTAGGGTTGCAACATACAAATTTTGGGAGGACACAATCAGTCCATAGTAGATACTTTCTTACTTCATGATTACATTTCAAAGAGAGTTTCCAAGTCCTTGAGAAAAATACTTCTGAGTTGTAATATGGCAAGAGGCTGAGAAAAGAGGGTTAGGAAAAAAAATTATAATTACAAGTTTTCTAAAGTAAATGTTCTGAGAAAAGAGACGTTAGGAACTCTAGTTAGGAAAAAAGACTGTCTAAAGCTGAGCAAATTAAGAGGAATGTTAGGGCTGTTAGGGCCAACCTGTGGGTCGTTATTTCACAGTACTCTCTAAAATAGAAATTGCCATAAGTCCTTGTCTTTTCATTTGTTCATGATAAAGCTGGCCATGTAATATCCTGTACATTAGCTGCTGCTGCTGCTGCTGCTAAGTCGCTTCAGTCGTGTCCGACTCTGTGCGACCCCATAGACGGCAGCCCACCAGGCTCCCCCGTCCCTGGGATTCTCCAGGCAAGAACACTGGAGTGGGTTGCCATTTCCTTCTCCAAGTACATTAGCTAAGCCATTTGAAATGCTGCATAGCACAGTAAATGGTAACATTTCAACTAATATACATAGATTCCTTTGCTACTTGTTCGCTAAAGGGGAAAAAAGTGAAGTCCATGATAATAATAAACTTTTTATGTCACTTGGGATTTCACTGTCCTTGGACCATTATCCAATTAAAAAATAACCTAATAACAAAAGACTAAGAGCCTAGGTTTAAGAGCAGAGGTCATGCCTTGATTTATCTCTGAATTTAAAGGGGAAAATCAGATTTGTTTATTTGTGTCTTGAGGGAGAAAATGTCAAGGGAATATAAAGAGAAGGAAGGGAGGTGGGAAATGGAGGAAAAACAAAAAGAAGGAATGTCCTCTCTTAGACTGATAGTATCAATATCAACTACTTTTGCTACTGTTGGCAAACTGCCCAAGGTTCTCTTTCCCTGTTGAAAGTCAACTGCTCACAAAGGGGCCTTTCAACTTATTTACCATCTGATGAATTTTGAGCTATCTAGCAAAAACAGTGATGAGATGAGGATTAGGTAAGGGACACACCTGCCTCTAGATGCAGAATTTAAATGGACAAAAAAAAAAAAAAATAGAATTCAAAACAGAAGAGTGATGTTATTAATTTTTCCTTTGGTTCAGGGTCTAATATGGCTCTACGAGGCACTGTTACTGATCTTTATTGGAAATCTTGATATTTTGTTTCCCATGGATTTTTGCATCAGTTTTAGTTTTTTAAACTATCACTTTAAGCATTATTTATCTTGATTGCCAAGCTTTTTGGCATACCCTTAAACTTTACAGCCAAGGCAGATGCCTCACTGTATCATCCCAGTCCCTACTCTGCTAGAGAAAAAAGAAAAAAAAAAAGCAAACAGAACAGTATTATCCTCTAGATTTTTGAATTTGTTTTCATTCTTTCTAGATGGGTGAAGTCTGTCTAGAAAGCATTATAGAAGAATTGTGTTCCTGCTGGTCTAGTTAAGAACAGTATTGTTCTGTCCTTGTATATGTCACTCAAACACACTCAGAAAGATGCGAGTTTGGCTAAGAGGGAATTTGATGAAAAGAAACACCAGTGAGAGTGTGCAGATAGTTCAAAACACACAATTTCATGTCATTAATAGAACATATTAATAAGCTACTGATTAAAAGGAACATAACAATAAATGCAACAATTTCATCATATCATATGTGTGAATCTCTGAAATCTAAGTGTCCTCAGTCATCTAAAGAGGGGATTTAATCTTTGTCTCTTAGCCTCATAAGGAGAAAAATGAATGTACTTTAACAGTCTGTAAAAACTTACATTTGTAATTTCCTGTAGGTTTAACTGAATATACTTTTCATTGTTTGATTAGCTGAGTAGTTGTTGTTGTTCAGTCACTCAGTCGTGTCCAACTCTTTGCAACCCAATGGACTGTTCAGAAAACTAAGATCATGGCATCTGGTCCCATCACTTCATGGCAACTAGATGGGGAAACAATGGAAACAGTGAGACTGAATTTTCTTAGCTACAAAATCACTGCAGATGGTAACCACAGCCATGAAATTAAAAGATGCTTGCTCCTTGGAAGAAAAGCTATGACCAACATAGACAGAATATTAAAAAGCGGAGACATTACTTTGCCAACAAAGGTCTATCTAGTCAAAGCTATGGTTTTTCCAGTAGTCATGTATGGATGTGAGAGTTGGACTATAAAGAAAGCTGAGCACTGAAAAATTGATGCTTTTGAACTGTGGTGTTGGAGAAGATTCTTGAAAGTCCCCTGGACTGCATGGAGATCAAACCAGCCAATCCTAAAGGAAATCAGTCCTGAATATTCGTTGGAAGGACTGATGCTGAAGCTGAAACTCCAATACTTTGGCCACCTGATGTGAAAAACTGACTCATTGGAAAAGACCCTGATGCTGGGAAAGACTGAAGGTGGGAGGAGAAGGGGATGACAGAAGATGAGATGGTTGGATGGCATCACCAACTCAATGGACATGAGTTTGAGCAAGCTTCGGGAGTTGGTGATGGACAGACTGCAGCGTGGCATGCTGCAGTCCGTGGGGTCGCAGAGTCGGACACAACTGAGTGAATGAACTGAACAGGACTGCAGCAATCCAGGCTTTCCTATCCTTCACCATCTTCCAGAGCTTGCTCAAAATCATTTCCATTGAGTCGGTGATGCCATCCAGCCATCTCATCTTCTGTTTTCCCCTTCTTCTCCTGCCTTCAATCTTTCCCAGCATTAGGGTCTTTTCTAACGAGTCAGCTCTTCGCATCAGGTGACAAAAGTATTCAGCTTCAGCTTCAGCATCATTTAACTGGGTACCTGACAGCAGTTAATATTATCTGCTGCTTATTTAAATGATCTTTTTTCTTTTTATTAAATCATAATTATTCTATATGTAATTAAAATATACAGAATCTTGATTATAAAAACAAAATAATCTATCAGCTAGAGAAGAGAAATATAGTATTTCCGTTGACTTGGAAGAGCTCTTTTACCGACAAAATGAAAAATATGGTGGTTCACCTAATTCTTCTGTATTTTGCATGGATCACAGTTAAATTAGCATAAATTAATACACCCAGTCAGAATTGGCAAATTTTTGTAAAGGGTCAGTTGTGCAGATTTTCAGCTTTGCTTGATATTGTTTGTCTGATAATCTAATATGCCTGATCATATTTCTAAGATGCCATGATTTATATTTTTTTCCAATGTAAAGCATTCATGACTCATTATAATAATGGCTTTATTTTTCCCTGTTATAAAAATTTTAAATTATAAAAGTTTTAATTTTTTAAATTTTTATTGTATTTTTTCCAGTTTTATTGAGCTACAATTGATATAAGGTACTGTATAAACTTAAGGTGTACAGCATAATTTTTTGACTTATATACACCATGAAATTTTTACCACAAGAAATTTGTTAAATAACCAACAACTCATATAGATACAAAACTGAAGAAATACAGAAAGTTATTTATTTTGTAATGAAAAATTTTAGGATTCACTAAATAATTTTCATATATAATATGATGCAGTATTGATTGTATTTATCATATTATATGTATACATGCCTAGTACTTATTTTTCTTATAACTGAAAGTTTGTACCTTTCCATTGCTTTCATCCAATTTTCCTTCCTTCTGGTGACCATAAATATTTCTTTGCATTTATGTCTTTTTGAAATAAAATTGACCCATATAGCACATTATGGGTCAATTTTATTTCAAAAAGACATAAATGCAAAGAAATAACACAAGCTGGAATCAAGATTGCTGGGAGAAATATCAATAACCTCAGATATGCAGATGACACCACCCTTATGGCAGAAAGTGAACAGGAACTAAAAAGCCTCTTGATGAAAGTGAAAGAGGAGAGTGAAAAAGTTGGCTTAAAGCTCAACATTCAGAAAACGAAGATCATGGCATCCGATCCCATCACTCCGTGGTAAATAGATGGAGAAACAGTGGAAACAGTGTCAGACTTTATATTTTGGGGCTCCAAAGTCACTGAAGATGGTGACTGCAGCCATGAAATTAAAAGATGCTTATTCCTTGGAAGAAAAGTTATGACCACCCTAGACAGCATATTCAAAAGCAGAGACATTACTTTGCCGACTAAGGTCCGTCTAGTCAAGGCTATGGTTTCTCCTGTGGGTCATGTATGGATGTGAGAGTTGGACTGTGAAGAAGGCTGAGTGCCAAAGAATTGATGCTTTTGAACTGTGGTGTTGGAGAAGACTCTTGAGAGTCCCTTGGACTGCAAGGAGATCCAACCAGTCCATTCTGAAGGAGATCAACCCTGGGATTTCTTTGGAAGGAATGATGCAAAAGCTGAAAGTCTAGTACTTTGGCCACCTGATGCGAAGAGTTGACTCATTGGAAAAGACTCTGATGCTGGGAGGGATTGGGGGCAGGAGGAGAAGGGGACGACCGAGGATGAGATGGCTGGATGGCATCACTGACTCGATGGACGCGAGACTGAGTGAACTCCGGGAGTTGGTGATGGACAGGGAGGCCTGGCGTGCTGTGATTCATGGGGTCGCAAAGAGTCAGAACGACTGAGCGACTGAACTGAACTGTACATTAGTTCTTGTTACACATCATAGTGATACAATATTTCCATCCATTTCAAAATGATCACCAGGATAAGTCTAGTTACCCTCTGTCAGCATACAAAGATGTTACAATTACTGACTATATTTTCCCTTGTATATTTCATACCTGTGACTCATTTATTTGGAAACTGGAAGTTTGTACCTCTTCATCTGTCTCACCTATTTCTTTCCTTCCCTCCCTGCCAGCCAACTGTTTTCTGTGTCTTTAATTCTGTTTCTGTTCATTTATTTTTTATATTTCGTGCATAAGTGAAATCATACAGTATTTGTCTTTTTCTGTCAGACATATTTCATTTAGCATAATACCCTATAGTTCATTCATGTCACAAATGGCAAGATTGATTCCTTCTTATGGCTGAGTAATATTCCATTATATATATATGTCACATCTTTGTCTGTTCACCTCTTGATGAGCACTTAAGTTGCTTCCATGTCTTGGCTATTGTAGATAATGTTGCAGTGAACATACAGATGTGTGTATCTTTTCTAACGAGTACTTTTGTTTCCTTTGGATAAATGCTAAGGAGTGGAACTGCTGGATATAATAATAGTTATATTTATAATTTTTTGAAGCATCTCCATACTATTTTCCGCAGAGGCTGCATCTATTTATATTACTACCAATAGTGCATGAAAGTTCCCTTTTCTCCACATCCTCCAACACTTGTTGTTTGTAGAATTTTTGTAATAACCATTCTCACTGGTGTGAGGTGATACCTCTTTGTAATTTTGATTTGCACTTCCCTGATAGCTCAGCTAGTAAAGAGTCTGCCTGCAATGCAGGAGACCCCAGTTCAATTCCTAGGTCGGGAACATCCTCTGAAGAAGCGGACAGGCCACCCACTTCAGTATTGGGCTTTCCTGGTGGTTCAGGTGGTAAAGAATCCACCTGCAATGCAAGAGACCTGGGTTCAGTCACTGGTTTTGGAAGATCCCCTGGAGAAGGGAAAGGCTACTCACTCCAGGACTATTGCTTGGAAAATCCCATAGACAGAGGAGCCTGGTAGGCTACAGTCCATGAGGTTGCAAAGAGTTGGACATGACTGAGTGACTTTAATCAGGCTTCCCTGGAAAGCTAGTAAAAGTCTGCCTGCAATGCAGGAACCCCAGTTTGATTCCTGGGTCAGGAAGATCCCCTAGAGAAGGGATAGGCTACCACACCTATATTATTGGGCTTCCCTGGTGGCACAGATGGTAAAGAATCTGCCTGCAATGATGTTGAGCATCTTTTCATGTTTTTGTTAGCCGTCTCTATGTCTTCTTTGAAAGAATTTCTATTCAGATCCTCTTCCCATTTTTATCTGGTTTTTTTTTTTTTGGATGTTGAGTTGTATGTGTCCTTTGTGTAGTTTGTATACAAACCCCTTATTTGATATATTATTTGCAAATAACTTTTTAGTAACAAAGTGTATATGTGTGTGTGTGTGTAGGCATAAAATCCTAGTTTCCTTGAGCAAATCTGGCATTGATTTTGTCTAGTTTTAGTTCAAGAATTTTGTGGCTTCCTTTTTTTGCCATCAGTTCTTTAGCACAGATTTGTTACTTAATTCCTATGTTTATTGTCTACTGTGAGGAATACAAAGTACACACTTCTTAAATACAGCATTTGTGCTCCAGCTACAGTTGTTCATTTTGGCTGGAAGTATATGATCCAGTTTGAATCAATGAAAGAGTAGTCTGCATAAAGCAAATATAGTCTGTTCGTCACCTAATAGTTCATATTGCAATTTGCCTTGTAAAGATTACCCTGTGAGAGAAATGGCTGGATGTTTTCTCATTTATGTATCAGGGCAGCACAATAATAAATATATACGTATTCTCTTGCTATTGAAGACCATCAAGGCCAAGAACATGCAGTCATTCTGTGGTGAAAAGTTCAAACACAACTCTGACTCCAAAGATCAATCTTAAATCCAACTATACAACTCATGAGGTCAGCATACTCATTTATTTTCAGAGCACTTAAACATTTTTTTTTTAATGGTTGTAAAATACACATCACATAAAACTTTTTACCTTAACCATTGGTGAGTGTGGATTCCAGTGGCATTGCGACATTAACACGGTTAGGCTGCTGTCGCCACCGTCCATACACAGACACTTTTCATCTTTTAAAAGTGAAACTGCACACTTAACGGTAACTCCTTACCCTCTCCCTCCAGCCCCTGGCAACTACCATTCTATTTTTTGTTTCTGAATTTGACTACTTTATGTCCTTCATAGAAATTTTTATTATAATTGATTTATTTTATATAAATAAATATCTGCAAGGTTTATCTATGGTATAGCATGTGTCCTGATTGCCTTCTTCTTTATGACTTAATATTCCATTATATATATATATATATGCTGCTGCTAAGTCACCCCAGTCGTGTCCGACTCTGTGCAACCCCATAGATGGCAGCCCACCAGGCTCCCCCATCCCTAGGATTCTCCAGGCAAGAACAATGGAGTGGGTTGCCATTTCCTTCTCCAATGCCTGAAAGTGAAAAGTGAAAGTGAAGTCACTCAGTTGTGTCCAACTCTTAGTGACCCCATGGACTGCAGCCTACCAGGCTCCTAGGTCCATGGGATTTTCTAGGCAAGAGTACTGGAGTGGGTTGCCATTGCCTTCTCCAATATATATATATATGTATATATACACACACACATACCACATCTGTTTGTTTATTCATCCGTCAGTGGACACATGGGTTGCTTCCAGTTTTTACCATGTCTATTTATATGCCCACCATGGTGGTGAAAGCAACTTTGCTGTACATATTTTTAAAGTAACATTCTAAATTAAATAATCAACACTAATCTCAGCAAACAGAGAATGAAATAATGAGTTAACCTTAGCACAGCCATAGAACCACTTCATGTGTTCATGATAAGTGGTGGAAAACCTTTTGGAAATCAGTAGAAATATATTAAAGAAAGAAAAAAGGACCATGGATGTTTTGCTCTGTGTGAAGGAAAACAGCACATACTTCCATTTTACCACAAAAAGAAAAATGGTTATGCCTCCCTGCAGCAGTATTGAAAGAGTCTTGGAGGTTTTGGTCGTAAAACATACTCTATGTTTTTACTCATTTTTTTCCTCCTTCTGGTAGACCAGTATAAGTGAACACATTATTGTATAAGTATCCTTAGGGAAAACAGTAAGAAAGAATAAGTAAACACCAGAAGGACATTTTAATTCAGAGCAAATGCAGCACATATTTTCTAAAATTCACTATTATTAGAATGAAGCAATCTCTTTGGAATGAGTTATTGAAGTCATTTTTTTTAAAAGTAAAATTATTTGTTGATTCCAAAAATGGTGTGTATAACATGCATTTTGAGTGTCTGTAAAAACTTTTTTGCTTAGGATTTATCCTATAAACTCAATATAAAAGGTCAGAAATACACCATAACAGTTTAGTACCCAAAGTGTGTAAAATGCTAATTAAAGAGTAATTTTAAGGAAATGATTATGAAAATTCAATCTAAATTATTATAACTTTCCTTTTTCATTGGAAATACTCAATGTGAATTTCTTACTTTCTTCTTTCTCCTGGTTTTATGTGTATGTAAAATACTTTGATATCCACAACTTGCATTTGTGAATTTTATCAACACGAATTACTTCACATTATATTTTTCTTCCTTTCTTTGCTTTTTTCCTTTTCAAATAATTTGTTAATTTTTTCATGAAAAGACTGTTTTCCTGAAGGAGTTTAATTTTATTGTTTAAGTTTTATACAATTTAATGGTTGTTTTCAATTTATAGTTATTACACATGATTAGCTGTATTCCCCATGTTGTAAAGTACATACTTGAGCCTATCTTATACCCAGGAGTTTGAATCTCCCGTTTCTCCATCTCTATAGTGTCCCTTACCCTCCCCACTGGTAACCACTAGTTTGTCTTTATATCTGTAAGTCTGCTTCTTTTTTTGTTATATTCATTAGTTTGTTGTATTTTTTAGCTTCCACATATGAGTGGTAACATACAGTATCTGTCTTTTTCCATTTGACCTATTTCACTTAGGAGAATGCTCTCTCCATCTCTATAGTGTCCCTTACCCTCCCCACTGGTAACCACTAGTTTGTCTTTATATCTGTAAGTCTGCTTCTTTTTTTGTTATATTCATTAGTTTGTTGTATTTTTTAGCTTCCACATATGAGTGGTAACATACAGTATCTGTCTTTTTCCATTTGACCTATTTCACTTAGGAGAATGCTCTCCTAGTCCATCCATGTTACTGCAGATGGCAGGAATTCCTCCTTTTTATGGCTGAGCATTATATGTATCACATCTTCCTTACCCATTCATTTGTTGATGGATGCTTAGGTTGTTTCCATGTCCAGCAGTTGTAAATAATGCTGCATGAACATTGGGATGTATGTATCTTTTCCAGTTAGCGCTTTTGTTCTTTTGGATATATATCCCGAAGTGGAGTTGTTGGCTCATATGGTAGTTCTGTTTGTCATTTTTTTGAGAAAACTTCATACTGTTGTCTCCAGTGGCTGCAACAATTTATATCCCCACCAACAATGTATTTTTCTCTACCAAATACTAGCAATACTAGCAAACCGAATCCAGCAATACATTAAAAGGATCATAAAATATGATCAAGTGTAATTTATTCCAACAGTGTAAGGATTTTTCAATATTAATCAATCAATGTGACATATCATGCTAACTAATTTAAAAATAAAACTGTATGATCATCTTTTGCATAGATGCAGCAAAAGCTTTTGATAAAAATTCAACATTTATTTCTAATAAAAATTCTCCAGAAAGTAGGCATGATGGGTCTAAACCTCAACATAATAAAGCCCAAATGTGACAAATTCACAGCTAATATCATACTCAATGGTGAAAAGCTGAAACCATTTCCTCTAAGTTCAGGAATAAGACAAGAGTTTGTCAACATAATTTTAGAAGCCCTAGTTATAATCATCAGAGAAGAAAAAAGAATAAAAGATGTACAAATTGAAAAGGAAGAAGTGAAATGGTTACTATTTGCAAATAACATGATAATACATATAGAAAACCTTAAAGATACTATCAGAAAACTACTAGAGTGCATCAGTGAATTCAGTGAAGTTGCAGGACTCAAAATTAATTTACAGAAATCTCTTAAAAGACATATTTTTAAAGATACATTTCTGGTATTTGTTAAAACTATCCAATCATCCCATTTCCTAATAAATTCCTGGTAACAGAATATGTTATTTCTTCTTTATTAAACATGATATTTTTAAAGAATTCAAATTTAGAAAATATTCGGTGTATTTTCTCTTATAAAAACTAGAATTCAAGTGACTAAATTTGCCATTGTGCTAAAATTAGGAAAAAGAATTCATTATCTCTTTACGTTTACCCTGGGAAACACACTTTTACCACAAGGTGGATCTAGGGCATTTGGTAAAGGTATTTTTATTGTCTGGTTTGTTACTTTATATTAAATTTCTACCCAAAGATATGCCTTGTTTCTTATAAGAAAAAATTTTCCTATGGAACTGTGTTTGGATAGACATTTAAAACATATGTCTACTATATAAGTAGAAAAAAAATTAACCTCTGAGATTTGGTTCAAATTATTGGTATGGGAAATGAAGGAGACGTTTCCATTTATCTCTCACAATGTCATGCCTTACTGTGTTTCTAAGCTTTCTTTACTCCTTTTCGTCTACTTTTTGTGAAAGAGAAAGTGAAAGTTAGTCGCACATTTGTGTTTGACTCTTTCCAATCCTGTGGACTGTAGCCCACCAGGCTCCTCTGTCCATGGAATTCTCCAGGCAAGAGTACTGAAGTGGGTTTCCATTTCCTTCTTCAGGGGATTTTCTCACCCTAGGGATCACACCCCGTTCTGCATTGCAGGCAGATTCTTTACCAACTGAGCTACTAGGGAAGCCCTACTTTTTACCTTTTTGTATAGTTAAACAGGTAAAAAGTAGAGGTTAAATCTGGTTAAGAAAAGTTAGCTTCACTAAGTTTATTCCAAATTCATGAGTCTATTTACTTAAAATAATTCTTCAGAATTGACAAACTGTTCTACTTTTCATATATCCAACAACACCCACTTTTACTGAATGTTGAATGATAGGGTCACAGCATTGCATTCAGCATAATTAGGAACAAAATGACTTTACAGGGTTTGTACAATGATTTTGCCTGTGGGATTAAGCATTCTAGTTGGTGTAACAAGAGTGCATATATTTGTTGTTTTTCAGTCTCTTTACCATTTCCTGGAGCTTGCTCAAACTCATGTCGAGTTCGTGATGCCATCCAACCATCTCATCCTCTGTCGTCCTCTTCTCCTGACTCACTCTTTCCCAGCATCACGGTCTTTTCCAATGAGTCAGCTCTTTGCATCACATAAACTTCGCATGTATTAAACCATTCATATACCTTTTATATCTATTTTTTAACATGTACAAATGAGTGATTTAACAGGACAGAATACACGTATGTGAATGTGTGTGTGTATATATATATATGTATACACACACACACACACCAGCAGAATCAACAATAGGGAGAAAAGTTCAGAAGAAAAAATAGTGTTAGTTTCCATTAGAAAAAACTTTACTTAAGCATTGTACTTGAGCTTGACCTTGAAGAATTGAAAGAAAAAGAGAGAAAAGAACTTAAAAAGAGAGAAAAGAACTATTTCAGCCATCGTATCAGCAAGGGGATTGCCCTACATCTAGCAGAATCACATTAACCTGTTAAGCTCACTATTATACATTTCACATTAGCAGGCCTTTATTTTCCTTTTCAGTGTGTTCTTGCTGAGCCTCTGGCAGCTGAATTCCCAGAGATTTTATATCTGCAGGTCATATAAACTTCAGCTCCAATCTAGAAGATTAAAGTCTTCCTGAGATCCAGAATGAGCAGGCTTCTCCCACTTTAATTGGCATAGCACTATATCACAGTGGTGTTGGCTCCTTCCCCACTCACTGAGTATTGTAAATCCACCGCATGCCGCAAGGTCAGCTGAGTATTAAGATGCAGGGACCTGTCAGAGGTGCTGACAGCTCCATCTTTCTGAGGGAAAGGAAATGCTAGGTCCTGAAATTCAGTTCCAAGCCTGACCCCAGAGTCAAAACTGCTTTCCTCTTGAAGGATGTGATGATTATTATGGGCCATGTTTCTATGATTCTTGTATCTCTTTCCAGACATGAATCCTATATTGTCCCTTACTTAACTTATTGGAAGGTACAGGGAAGGGGAGGGAGTATAATTGAAATGGGCAAGTGTGGAAAGAGAAAAATTAGTCCCAAAAGTCATACAGAGTTTTGTATACATGTTAAGTAACTAGCAGTTACCTTATACTTCATATTTCTTTAGCACACAATGGGAGACTTGTTTTAAGAATAATCGTGGCTTATACAAGAACAGCTTTAGGATCATTTTCTCATTCTCTTTGTTCTGGTTAATTTTCATATCAAAAAGTATGCTTTCATTGCTTAAACGTAACAGGTTACATTAAAATAAAATCAAAATTGCAAAAATATCTTCTGGGTAAAAATGTGGAAAAGCTATACTGTTAAAAATATCCCTAAAATTTCCTAGTAATAACCAAATAAGAAAAAGAGAACAATAACACTTAAGAAACTGGTATCCAAGGAAAGAGATAGAAGACACTACCACAATTCAATTTACTCTTAATACCACCTTTAACAACCAAATCAGGTAGGGTGTAGGGGCAGAATAGTGCAATCATAGTAATAGATGAGTAGACAAAGAGCCTGAGTAGGAAAGCAGAGAATTATGGAAGAAAAAATACAACCCACAGGAGGGAAACCTCTTAAGTATTACCAGTAGATTTCAGGCAGGACTAGCTCAATCAATGCCCTGTGACCAGGGCCCCATGCCTAGAAGGAAACCATGCTTGATTCCATACTCTGTTTCCACAGTCTTGAAATTCTTAACAGTTTTCAAAAAGGGGTTCCGTATTTTAATTTTGCACAGTATGCCACTATTTATGTAGTTGGTTCTGACCTCTGAGAAAGAACTTACGTCTGGCCTCACAACTGGGTTTAGATGCAGATTGGAAGAAAAACTTAGTGAAACTCTAGATACCCTGAACACACATTAGAATCATCTGGTTGGTGGGTTTTTTAAAACTGCAATGCTCAGGTCATGTTGCAGATGAATTAAATAAGAGTCTTGGTGGGGGTGAAGGCAGGAATAGTGGGGGAAGGTGGGAGAAGACCACCAGTATCATCTAAATATCCCCAGATATTACAGCAAACAAGAATGATGACCACTGAAGGGGAGAAGAAGGAGGACACAAACCTGGGACTAGCAAAGGCAGGTCCATCATGACTTCCAAGTGAAGTCCCCAAACTCACCTGTGAATTCATATTAACACGCTATTATTTTTTGTGTTTCTTTTTGACCTGGAAATTGTTGCTGGTGGAAGAGTGAAAGAGGCCAACTTGAATGACAGGGTTGCATTTCTTGGACAGAGCATTATCTTAAGAGATCTGCTCTGAATTAAAGGAAGGGAACACCATCCCATATCTTATCCCCAGTATGTGGGGAGAACCCCAGGAGAGGATATATCAATTTTAGGTGAAAGAACAGAACTCGAGTCATCCAGAATGGGCCCAGCTGATATTTGTTAGTAAACACCCCACTATCAATTGTACCTCATAAGAAAACACAGATTCCAATAAGCCGTGTATTAGACTAATTATAAATGAACTGTAGCAGTAGAAATAGAAATTAAAAGAGGGGACATATAGACTGATATTTATAAATTATATATACATAATTTGTATATATATTTATAAATTATAAATGATTTATAACTGATTTTTAACCTATAGATTAAATAAGTTTTAATGCTCCCTCACTGATAGTGTAGGGAAGGAAACAGGCACTCTCTATTCAGATAGGGTCTAGAAAGCAACATATGTGCAACATTCTAGGGAGGGCAGAACAACTATGAAAACAGATAAAGTGTGTCAGGAATGATATTCTAACAGCCTGTGAGTCACCAAGAAAACTGGATACTTTTTTTTTTTTTGGTCTACCCCATGACATGTAGGATCTTGGTTCCTGATCAGGGATCAGACCTATATTTCCTACAGTGGAAGCTCAGAGTCTTAACCACTGCTCTGGCAGGGAAGTCCTGCAAACCGGATACTTGTATTTGGGGAGAAAAAGTACTTCCATCAGAGAACGTTAGTAGATGCGATAGAAGCAATATGAACTTAGTACTTTTTTCTTAGATTTTTAGGAAAGATAGCCATTAGTGGCTATCTGAAGGCTATCTAGAGACCAGATGAGCTTATTTATGGCTCTTACGGAGTGTGGCTAGATACTCTGAAATTGTACAGTTCTGATCTTATCTTTTTAGACCTCGTAAAATACTAAACTAAGTCACTCTTTACTTTAAACATAGAACTAGTGCTTAAATTCAAGTGCTAGGATTTTCATTATGTTGCCTAAATCAGTTTTCACATTTCAATTGCTTTGGATCAGTATAATGATTAAAAAATTGCTAGTGGAAAAAGTGCATCGAGATTTCTGATTCCTCAAAATATGGTAAGCTAGCATGAATATAATTTTTTTTTCTCACACTGTCTCCATTATTGACAGAAGGCCAATATGATGGAGAAGGCCTAAGGAGGCTGATGGTTTGTTAAACTCATAAAAATGAGAAACACCAAGGGTGACAAATACAAGGTGTTAGGTAACAGTGTGTTTGCTAAAACAGCATCCAGGAGTGGAACAGGGCAAAGGATATGTGTATGTGTGGTTGGAAAAAGGTTTTTAAGTATGCCCTTGTCTTCCTATCCAGAGATCAAATTACCAACCACAGTGGGATCATTGGAAAAGCAAGAGAGTTCCAGAAAAGTATCTACTTCTGCTTGATTGACTACACCAAATCTTTTGACTGTGAGGATCACAAAAAACTGTGGAAAATTCTTAAAGAGATGGGAATACCAGACCACCTGATGTGCCTCCTGAGAAATCTGTATGCAGGTCAAGAAGCAACAGTTAGAACTGGACATGGAACAAAAGACTGATTCCAAATTGGAAAAGGAATACATCAAGGCTGTATATTGTCACCCTTCTTATTTAACTTATATGCAGAGTACATTATGAGAAAAGCTGGGCTGGATGAAGAACAAGCTGGAATCAAGATTGCCAGGAGAAATATCAATAGCCTCAGATATGCTGATGACACCACCCTTATGGCAGAAAGCGAAGAAAAACTAAAGAGCCTCTTGATGAAAGTGAACGAGGAGAGTGAAAAAGTTGGCTTAAAGCTCAACATTTCAGAAAATGAAGATCATGGCATCTGGTCCCATCACTTCATGGCAAATAGATGGGGAAACAGTGGAAACAGTGACATTTTTGGGGCTCCAAAATCACTGCAGATGGTGGCTGCACCCATGAAATTAAAAGACACTTACTCCTTGGAAAAGGAGCTATGACCAACCTAGACAGCATATTAAAAAGCAGAGACATTACTTTTCCAATGAAGGTCCATCTAGTCAAGGTTATAGTTTTTCCAGTAGTCCTGTATGGATGTGAGAGTTGGACTATAAAGAAAGCTGAGTGCCAAAGAACTGATGCTTTTGAACTGTGGTGTTGGAGAAGACTCTTGAGAGTCCCTTGGAATGCGAGGAGATCCAACCAGTCCATCCTAAAGGAAATCAGTCCTGAATATTCATTGGAAGGACTGATGCTGAAGCTGAAATTCCAATACTTTGGCCACCTGATGCAAAAACTGACTCATTGGAAAAGACCCTGATGCTGGGAAAGATTGAAGGTGTGAGGAGAAGGGAACAACAGAGGATAAGATGGTTGGATGGCATCACCAACTCACTGGACATGTGTTTGAGTAGACTCTGGGAGTTGGTGATGGACATGGAGGCCTGGGCTGTGGCAGTCCATGGGGTCGCAAAGAGTCAGACATGACTGAGTGACTGAACTGAACTGAACTGAACTGTCTTCTTATCATTGAGTTTTGTGGATTGGTGCCACAGTGCTTTCTTTCTAATGCAGAAAACAACATCATCCAGCCTGTGCTTACTAGGAATAGTGGGGCAACATCAGGATTATTCTGGGACCCCCAACTATGGTGTGCACAGCAGAATGAGGGATAGTGACCACCTCATGGAAAACTCTTTTTCAGGAGGGCTCTCTTCCTTTGGAAACAACCTCATCTTCAAACTACTAGGCTAACCAGTCAGTGTCCCCAGGAAAAAATACATTAAGAAAAAATAAATAAAAAAGGTGTTGTAGCATAGCAACCACTATAACCAAAAGGTAATAAAATGAGCAATCTTAAAGTAAATTTATAGGGAATTTATACAGAAAAATATAGGGAATAATATAAAAAGCATTAATTAAGAAAAATAAGACAATAATACTATTGACTGAAATGTCAAGTAAAAAAAGAGATGATGAAAGGATAAGAACCAATGAGCTAAATTATATAATGGATACAGATGAACAAAAATGCATGCACTAAGAGGAAAGGTCAGGCACTCTATCATTTCAAAGATCAATACATTATGACCAGGTGGGATTATTCCAAGAAAACAAGTGTTATTCAGTCTTAAAATTGTGGCAGGAAAATTCACCATATTGTATCCAGAGATAAGCCCCATATGATCACCATGATTATATAAAATTTAAAGTTGCAAAAAGCTGGACACGACTGAGAGACTGAGCACACACGCACAGTCAGTATATTGAAAATACACCCTGTTTAAGACAGCGATGTAAAAGAAAATACCTTTGAATCAACAAAGATGCAAAATCTATATGAAAAAAATTAAAATGCTCTGACAGAAACAAAGGAGACTTAAAAAATGAAAATTCTTTTGGTATTTTTGGCTATGTAGATTTAATATAAAAAGGTATTAATTATCCATAGGTTAATTTATAAATGTAATATTAACCTGATAAATATGCTGACAGAAAGCTTTTATTTTTCCCCTGGAACTATTCAAGCTATAGGAACTTAAGTTATGAAAGAAAAAGCAACTCCTTAAGAGTACACAGGGGAAGCAGTGTCATCAGGGTGATGAACACAGGACAGATTAAAAAGAATCTGAGGTTGCATAGGGAGTTACAGGTAACAGAGCATTTTAGAAGGCACAGTGAAAGGGGTTTTAGGAATGTAAAGAGGTTGGGACAAAAAAAAAATCGATTACAAGGCAGGATATGGATGTTGACTAGGACACTGTAGAGTGAGATATCTGACTGTAGAAAGGTATTTTGGACTTTTCCCCTGGAGATGTTTTAGCAGTCTTCCAAAATCGAAAGTTATTGCACAAGCAACAGTGATTGACAGAAAAAGGGTAGAGAGTGAGAAAGTGCCAAAATTTTTCTCAAGCATACATTGCATGCTTCCATTTGGAGCCCTTTTTGATCAAGGGCAATCACTTCAAAGATCCTCTGAGTGGCTGCTGGTCAGAATTACTGAGCATTTAGTAATATTACTGTTGAGAATGGAGAAGCTAGAAAAATGAAATATGTTAATGAAGTAAAATAGTAGTCCATGAGGTAAAACAGAAATTGGTATTTGTTTTGGTAGTGTTGAACTTTACCTGATCCCTGTGTACCTGGAAAGCAGTGATGATTAAGAATTCCCTACCTCTTTTTGTTCCAGGAAAACACCTTACTTCATATGACTTAGCTACACTCCTGCGATGATCCCTTTGATTACCATGACAATGCCAGAGACGGATGCTCTAAATCAGGGATCCACAATCCCCGAACCATGGACGCTACCCATCCATGGCCTGTTAGGAACCAGGCTGCACAGCAGGAGATGAGCGGTGGGCAAGTGAGCGAAGTTTTAGCTGTATTTATAGCCTCTTCACTGATTCTACATTATGGTGAGTTGTATAATTATTTTATTATATATCATAAGGTAATAATAATAGAAATAAAGTGCACAATAAATGTAATGCACTTGAATCATATCGAAACCATCCCCTCCTGCAGCAAAATTGTCTTCAATGAAACCAGTCTCTGATGCCAAAAAGTTTGGGGACTGATGCGCTAAAATTTTCCTCTAAAGAATTTGAATATTATTTGCTTAATAAGAAATTAATATCACTGTTCATTTTCACTAACCAGTCTAAGCAAAATGCCTATTAGTATGACTTATCCAACATTTAATTAGGCTTTTCTTCTTTCCTTTGAACTTTAACTTACTCTTGAGCTTATGCAAGCACTGTAACAGGAAACTTCTCTTCCTTTATTCTCTCTCCCAAGGGTAGGAACTACAAAGAAAAATATTTGCTGCTCAACTCTCTGATTTTGCCACTGCCTCATCCCACTCCCTCACACCTAGCTCCTGCTAGTTTTGTTTATTCTTACTAAAAACAAAACAAACAAACAAACAAAAACACCTCCCTTTCTATCTGACTTTTAAGATACTTATAAATTTGATGGCAAGAGCATTTTCTCTGTTGTAATAGTTCCCCTTAATGAAGTCTTTTATTGTTTATGCTCATACTTGCATGTTTTATCTGACAATGTATATATTTTGCTTTGTTTTGCCCATTAACATCTCCTGTGGTGCTTGCTCACTTAAATTAGAATTTCAAAGAGAGACTAGAGCTATGAGTGCTGGAGATATAAACTTGTGACTCCTTTGCATGAATGTGGGAGGTGATAGGAGAAAGCTGAAGTAAAGAAGTAAATGAAAATTTTCAGAAGAGCTTGCATATATATATACATATATATATATGTATATATATATATATATATAGAGAGAGAGAGAGAATTATGGCTAGAAAGTGTTAATCACTCAGTCATGTCCAGCTCCTTGTGAGCTCATGCGCTGTAGCTCTCTAGGCTGTTTTGTTGATCAGATTCTCCAGGCAAGAGTACTGGAGTGTGTAGCCATTCCCTTCTCCAGGGGATCTTCCTAACCCAGGGATTGAACCAATGTCTCCTTCATTGCAGGCGGATACTTTACCGTCTGAGCCAACAGGGAAGCCCCTAGAAATTTTAGGCATATGTAAGAATTTTAAAAATTAAGAAACCGTAGTACAGGAAAAGCAAAAAGCGAGAAAACTTTGCCTCTTTTTCAGAGAATTTAAAGGGCTTGGAATCTCCTCCAAGTCTAATCATCTCTTCAACTCTAAAAGTAACTTACTTTGTACTTTATTATATACAAAGTTTAAAAATGTTATCTTCAAGTTATTATCAGACTAAAAATCTATGAATAAAAAATAAAAGGTTTGTCTTCTTTTAAACAAGATTTGATGTATTTTGAAAAAAAAAAAAAAAGATAAAAGCTACAGTCAATGGTCCAAAAGTTACAAGACAAAATGTTATTGAAGTTAAGTCATCAGAGAATGTTTTATAACAAAATCATTCCAAAGACACTTTATTTTTAAATGATAATGTCAGTAAGATAGAGAGCATGAAGGAACTATTATTAATGAGCAAAAAGAGAAAGAAGCCAAAATATTGACAAAGAAACCAGTGAATAATCTGAAAGAAAGCATCAGGATGGAGCATGGTACCAAGTTCAGTTTAACTGCTCAGTCCTGCCTGACCCTTTGCAACCCCATGGACTGCAGCATGCCACGCTTCCCTGTCCATCACCAACTCTCAGAGCTTGCTCAAACTCATGTCCACTGAGTCAGTGATACCATCCAATCATCTCATCCTCTGTCATCCCTTCTCCTCCTGCCTTCAGCCTTTCCCAGCATCATCAGGGTCTTTTCCAATGAATCAGTTCTTCGGATCAGGTGGCCAAAGTATTGGAGTTTTAGCTTCAGCATCAGTCCTTCCAATGAAGATTCAGGACTGATTTCCCCTAGGATGGACTGGTTGGATCTCCTTGCAGTCCAAGGGACTCTCAAGAGTCTTCTCCAACACCACAGTTCAAAAGCATCAATTCTTTGGCACTCAGCTTTCTTTATAGTCCAACTCTCACATCCATACATGATTACTGGAAAATCATAGCTTTGGCTAGTTGGACATTTGTGGGAAAATAATATTTCTGCTTTTTAATATGCTGTCTAGGTTGGTCATAGCTTTTCTTCTAAGGAGCAAGTGTCTTTTAATTTCATGGCTGTAGTTACCATCTGCAGTGATTTTGGTGCCCAAGAAATAAAGTCTGTCACTGTTTCAATTGTTTCCTCATCTATTTGCCATGAAGTGATGGGAGCAGATGCAATGATCTTGGTTTTCTGAATGTTGAGTTGTAAGCCAACTTTTTCACTCTTCTCTTTCACTTTCATCAAGAGGCTCTTTAGTTCCTCTTCACTTTCTGCCATAAGGGTGGTGTCATCAGCATATCTGAGGTTATTGATATTTCTCCTGGCAATCTTGATTGCAGCTTGTGCTTCATCCAGCCCAGTATTTCTCATGATGTACTCTGCATATAAGTTAAATAAACAAGGTGACAGTATACAGTCTTAATGTACTCCTTTCCCAATTTAGAACCAGTCTGTTGTTCCATGTCTGATTCTTACCATTGCTTCTTGACCTGTATACAGATTTCTCAGGAGGCAGGTCAAGTGGTCTGGTATTCCCATCTCTTTAAGAATTTTCCACAGTTTGCTGTGATCCACACAGTCAAAGATGTTGACATATTCAATAAAGCAGAAGTAGATGTTTTTTCCTGGAACTCTCTTGCCTTTTCCATGATCCAGCGGATGTTGGCAATTTGATCTCTGGTTCCTCTGCCTTTTCTAAATCCAGCTTGAACATCTGGAATTTCATGGTTCACATACTGTTGAAGCCTTGCTTGATGAATTTTGAGCATTACTTTCCTAGCATGTGAGATGAGTGCAATTGTATGGTAGTTTGAATATTTTTTGGCATGTCCTTTATTTGGGATTGGAATGAAAACTAACCTTTTCCAGTCCTGTGGCCACTACTGAGTTTTCAAAATTTGCTGGCATATTGAGTACAGCACTTTCACAGCATCATCTTTTAGGATTTGAAATAGCTCAACTGGAATTCCACCCCCTCCACTAGCTTCGTTCATAGTGATGTTTCCTAAGGTCCACTCGACTTTGCACTCCAGGATGTCTGGCTCTAGGTGAGGGATCACATCATTGTGGTTATCTGGGTCATTAAGATCTTTTTTGTATAGTTCTTCTGTGTATTCTTACCACCTTTTCTTAATATCTTCTGCTTCTGTCCGGTACATATCATTTCTGTCCTCTATTTCACCCATCTTTGCATGAAATGTTCCCTTGGTATTTCTAATTTTCTTGAAGAGATGTCTAGTCTTTTCCATTCTAATGTATTTCTATATTTCTTTGCTTGATCACTGAGAAATACCAATTATAGGTACCTCTTCAAACTTCATGAGAAGCAAACAAGTGGTAAATATACTAGCAATTTAAAATTTTTGGTTTGGGGGAATTATATCTAATGATTTATTAGTATACTTTTTTCTGAACATTTTCATCTAAAGAGTATTTTCTGTATTTCCTCATAACCTATTATTTAAACATATATATTGACTAAATCTCTTTGGAAAGGTTATAGAGATGTTTGGTTCTTGCCTTTTCTTTTTTTAAGTGTGTTCAATTTATTTGTACATAAGCCTTTCAAAAATTGAGCACATACTTAAGGTTTTTAATAGAATGTTTCCTCTATGAACCAAGTTTGGCATTATAACTGTCTCATGGTTCTCATTTGTACTTATCATGAGGTGTATTTCACTGATGCAGCTCCATGTTTTTTGTTTGAAAAAGAACTGTCAATATATATTTAAAATAATAATAAAATTCTCAGGAAAATGTAGCCATTTAATTATATTGCCATTCATGGTAAAAATTCTGTAAACAATACATACAGTAAGAGCAGGAAGGAATCTAAATATACCATTAAGATAATCATCAAATCACAAGCAAAGAAAAAGGAAAGAGAAACAACCCTGAAACAATTAACAAAATGGCAGCGAGTACATATCTATAAATGATTACTTTAAATGTAAATGGACTAACAATAAAAAGACATAAGGACTCAATGGACACAAAAGCAAAAACCATATATATGCTAGTTACTAGAGACTAACTTCAGATCTAAAAACCCACAGTTAAAGTGAGGGAATGAAAAAAGATATTCTATGCAAATGCAAATGGAAACAGAAAGTCAAAGTAGCAATACTTATATGAGCCAAAATAGACTTTAAAACAAAGACTGTAAAAACCAATGAAGAATGTAACATAATTATCAAGGGATAATTACAAGAAGTTATAATAGTTATGTGTGTATATGTGTATGTATGTATATGTGTGTGTATATATATATATACACACATAATACCACCAACATATGAGCACCTAAATAAATAAAACAAATGTTGTGGTGCCTAGTGGTAAAAAATCTGCCTGCCAGTATAGGAGATGCAAGTTCAATGCTGAAATTGGGAATATCTTCTCAAGCATGAAATGACACCCTATTCCAGAATTCTTGCCTGGAATAGAATTCTTCCATGAACAGAGGAGCCTGGTGGACTACAGTCCATGGGGCCACAGAGAGTTGGACATGACTGAGCAACTGGGCACTGCAGCAAACATAAAGCAAAAACAGGCAGTATTCCATAAGAGTGAGGGATTCAACACCACATGGACATCTATGGACAGATTATCCAGACAGAAAGCCAACACAGAAACACTGGTGTAAGTGATATATTAGGTCAGATAGATTTGAAAAGAACATTCCATCCAAAAGCAGCAGAATTCATATGAATTGCACTTGAAACATTCTCCAGGCAAGATTACATGAGACACTACAAAAAAATTCTTGGTCAGTTTGAGAAGACTGAAATAATAACAAGCATCTTTTCAGACTACAATGCTATGACACTAGAAACCCAAAAGAAGAAAAAACAAACTTCAAAAGACATAAGTATATGTGGAGGCTAAACAGTCTTCTCCTAAGCAATGAATGGGTCCATGAAAAAATCAAAAAGGAAATAAAAATACTTGAAGATAAATGAAAATGAAAACACAGTGGCCCAAAATCTTTGGGAAGCAGCAAAAGTTCTGAAATGAGAATTTATAGTGACACGAGCCTACATCAGAAAACAAGAAAAATCTAAAAAAAAAAAAACAAAACAAAACTCTAACCTTACATCTAAAGGAACTAGAAAAAGAAAGCAAAACAACAACAAAAAAACCAACAAAAGTTAGTAGGAGGAAATGAGTTGTATAATTCAAAGCAAAAGTAAATGAAGACTAAAAATGCAATGGAAAAGATCAATGAAGCTAAAAGCTGTTTTTTTTTTTTAATAAACAATATTGTTAAACTTTTAGACAGACTGATCAAGAAAAATGAGTGAGATGTACAAATCAAAAAAAGAAAAAAGAGAGGCTACAACTAACACTACAGAAGTACAAAAGATAATAAGGAATTGCTAAGAACAATTATATGCCAATAAAATGATCAACAGAGAAGAAATGGACACATTCTGAGAACTGCACAATATCACAAGACTGAATCAGGAATATGAACGGAACAATTACCAGCAATCGCACTGAAATTAGTGATAAAAAAAAATCCCAACTATCAAAAACTCCAAGACCAAGTTAACTTCACAAGTGAATTCTACCAAACATTTATCAAAGAGTTAATGCTAATACTTCTCTAACTATTCCAAAAACTGCATAGGAACAAATGCTTCCAAATGATACCAAACCAAAGAGATAAAAACTAAAGGAAGTTGCAGGCCAGTATCACTGAGAAACATAAATGTAAAAATCTTCAAGAAAATATTAGCAAGCCAAATTCAAATATAGGATCTTACACCTTGATCAAATGGATTCATATCAGAAATGCAAGGATAGTTCCATAAGCAAACGTCAGTCAATGTAATACAAGACATTAACAAGTTGACGAATAAAACAAATACAATCATCTCAATAAATATGAAATGTTTTTTACAAAATTCAGCATCCATTTGTGATTAAAAAAATAAAGTCAGTACAAACAGAATATGCAAGATTATATAGAACATTGCAATAAGCCCAGAGCTATCAGCATACTCAAAAGTGAAAAGCTGAAAGCATTTCCTATAAAACCAGGATCTAGACACCGATGCCTATCTTGCCACTTTGCTTCAACAGAGTATTGGCAGTCCTAACCACAGCAGAAGTAGATGTTTTTCTTTAACTCTCTTGGCTTTTTGATGAAAAAGTTGGCTTAAAACTCAACATTTAGAAAACGAAGATCATGGCATCTGGTCCCATCACTTCATAGCAAATAAGATGGGGAAACATGGAAACAGTTGTTTTCTTGGGCTCTAAAATCACTTCAGATGGTGACTGCAGCCATGAAATTAAAAGACACTTGCTCCTTGGAAGAAAAGCTATGACCAACCTAGACAGCATATTAAAAAGCAGAGACATTACTTTGCCAATAAAGGTCCCTGTAATCAAAGCTATGGTTTTTCCAGTAATCACGTATGGATGTGAGAATTGGGACTATAAAGAAAGCACTCATGAGTGCCGAAGAATTGATGCTTTTGAGCTGTGGTGTTGGAGAAACTCTTGAGAGTCCCTTGCATTACAAGGAGATCCAACCAGTCCATCCTAGGGGAAATCAGTCCTGAATATTCATTGGAAGGACTGATGCTGAAGCTGGAACTCCAAACTTCGGCCACCTGATGTGAAGAACTGACTCATTGGAAAAGACTTTGATGCTGGGAAAGACTGAAGGCAGGAGGAGAAGGGGACGACAGAGGATGAGATAGTTGGATGGCATCTCCAACTATGATGGACATGAGTTTGAGCAAGCTCCAAGAGTTGGTGATGGACAGGGAAGCGTGGCGTGCTGCAATCCATGGGGTTGCAAAAAGTCAGACATGACTGAGTGGCTGAACTGCACTGAATTGAGTCACAGTGGTCAGACAAGAAAAAGAAATAACACAAATTGGAAAGGAGAAATGCAAGTGTCACTGCTTGCAGGTGATATGATACTATAAAAAAATCCTCTTAAACCCTACAAATGTATAAAAACGATCAATGACTTCAGTAAAATTACAGGATGCAAAATTAATATATAGAAATCTGTCATGTATTTACTGAATATATATTAAAGCAAAATAGCAGAATGAGAAATTTTAAAAATATCATATATAATTACATCAAAGGAATTAAAATACCTGGGAATAAGTTTAATTAAAGTGATAAAAAAAAATCTGTACTTGGAAAATTAAAAGACACTGATGAAAAAGTACTTGAAGGTAACACATACATATGAAACAATATACTGTGCTCATGGATTAGAATGACTAATATTGTTAAAATGAGAATACTATCCAAGACAATCTAGAGATTCAATGCAGCTCTAATCAAAATAACAATGATATTTTTCAGAGAACTAAAACAAATAATTTTAAAACTTAAGTGGAAACAAAAAATATCCCACAGACCAAAAAATTCTTGAGAAAGAACATCGCTGGAAGAATCAGGCTCCCTGACTTCAGACTGTACTACAAAGCTATAGTAATAAAAAACTGTGGTACCGGTACAAAATCAGACACTTAATCAATGGAACAGAATGGAGAGTCCAGAAATAAATCTATGTACTTATGGTCAATTAATCTACAATAAAAAGGCAAGAATCCACAATGAAGAAAAGACAGTTTTTTTAAACTGTTCTCAGAAAACTGGAAAACTACATGTAAAAGAATGACATTAGAACATTTTCTCATACTGTATATAAAGTTCTAAATATAAGACCAGACACCATAAAACTCCCAGCAGAGAACATAGGCAGAAAACTCTTGGACATAAATAATAGTCTTTTTGTTTTGATCTATCTCCTATGGCATAAGAAACAAAAGCAAAAATAAACAAATGTGACCTAATTTAATTTGCATAGCAAAATAAACCATCAACAAAATGAAAAGGCAATCTACTGAATGAAAATTAATTGTAAATGACATGACCAATAAGGAGTTAATCTATCATATTTAAGCAGCTCATACAAGTCAAACATGCAAACACATGACCCAATTAAAAAATGATAGAACATATGAACAGACATTTTCCCAAAGAAGACATACAGATAACCAACAGGCACATGGAAAGATGCGTAATATCAGTAATCATCAGAGAAATGCAAATCAAAACCAAAATGAATTATCTTCTCCTCCTTCTCAGAATGACTATCATCAAAACCCCAAAATTAGAAATGTTGGGGAGGATATGACAAAAAAAAGAACACTTGTATGCTATTGATGGTAATGTAAATTGGTGCAACCACTATAGCAAACCTTATAGTTTCCTCAAAAAAAACTAAAAAGATAAACTACCATGTGATTCACCAATTCCACTTCTGTGTATGTATCTGAATTAAAAAAATACCTAATTCAAAACATGCATACCCCAATGTTCATAGCACCATTATTTATAATAGTCAAAATATGGAAGCACCCCAAGTGCAGATCAATGTATAAAGAAGATATATATATATTTATATATATATACACACACACAGTAGCATACTACTCAGCCATAAAAAAGAATGAAATCTTGCAACAATATGGATGGACTGATAGTATTATGCTAAGTGAAATGTCAGACAAAGCCAAATAGTGCATCATTTTACTTGTATGTGGCATCTAAAACACAAAATAAATGAACAAACATAACTAAACAGAAACAGGGTCATAGATACAGAGAACAAATAGGTGGTTGCCAGAGAGCAGGGGTGGTGGGGAGAGAAATAGGCAGATTAAGAAGTACGAAATTTCAGTTAATAGTCATAGGTATGAAATGTACAATATGGGGAATATAGTAAATATAGTTTCTTTGTATGTTGAGAAACTATAACTAGACTTATCATGGTGATCGTTTTGTATAGTTAGAAATATCAGATTAATACGTGGTAACCAGGAGATAACTTAGTGTTGTAGGTCAATTATACTTCAGAAGAAAGAAAGAAAAAATTCAGAGGTGGCGACAGCTATGGCTGGAAGAGCCGGGCTGGGGCCCATGGTGGAGGTGGAGACTTGTACTGGGAGGGTGGCGGGGAGCGAAGAGGGAGAAAGATGGTGACATCTGGAAAGAATGGGCCGGTTCAGCCGTGGCCTCAGCTTCCAGTCCACTTAAGTTTAGTGAGAAGATCGTGCTGCAGAAGTAGTGTCAGGCTGAGGAGACGGGGGCCTTCGAGGAGGTGATGATGGACATCAGCTCCACCCAGTTACAGGCCCAAAACTGCGGCTGGCATACCCAAGGAGCTCCACTATGGTGGCTCTCTGCCCAACGTGAACCAGCTTGGCTGTGGCCCGGCTGAGTTCCAGGGTCCCTTCCACTCCCCTCTGGATTCATCTCGGAGCACTCGGCACCACGGGCTGGTGGAACAGGTGCAGGGAGATCCCCGAAGAATGGTGTCCCCACTTCACCGCTACCCCCGCCACATTGACAGCTCTCCCTATTGTCCTGACTATTTATCTCCTTCCCCGGAGTCCAGTTCAGTTCAGTTCAGTCGCTCAGTCGTGTCCGACTCTTTGCGACCCCATGAATCGCAGCACGCCAGGCCTCCCTGTTCATCACCATCTCTCGGAGTTCACTCAGACTCACATCCATCGAGTCCGTGATGCCATCCAGCCATCTCATCCTTGGTCGTCCCCTTCTTCTTCTACCACCAATCCCTCCCAGCATCAGAGTCTTTTTCAATGAGTCAACTCTTCGCATGAGGTGGCCAAAGTACTGGAGTTTCAGCTTTAGCATCATTGCTTCCAAAGAAATCCCAGGGTTGATCTCCTTCAGAATGGACTGGTTGGATCTCCTTGCAGTCCAAGGGACTCTCAAGAGTCTTCTCCAACACCACAGTTCAAAAGCATCAATTCTTTTCATCATGATTATCTGGGTCGTGAAGATCTTTTTTGTACAGTTCTTCTGTGTATTCTTGCCACCTCTTCTTAATATCTTCTGCTTCTGTTAGGTCCATACCATTTCTGTCCTTTATCGAGCCCATCCTTGCATGAAATGTTCCCTTGGTATCTCTAATTTTCTTGAAGAGATCTCTAGTCTTTCCCATTCTGTTGTTTTCCTCTATTTCTTTGCATTGATCACTGAAGAAGGCTTTCTTATCTCTTCTTGCTATTCTTTGGAACTCTGCATTCAGGTGCTTATATCTTTCCTTTTCTCCTTTGCTTTTCGCCTCTCTTCTTTTCACAGCTATTTGTAAGGCCTCCCCAGACAGCCATTTTGCTTTTTTGCATTTCTTTTCCATGGTGATGGTCTTGATCCCTGTCTCCCGTACAATGTCACGAACCTCATTCCATAGTTCTTCAGGCACTCTATCTATCAGATCTAGGCCCTTAAATCTATTCCTCACTTCCACTGTATAATCATAAGGGATTTGATTTAGGTCATACCTGAATGGTTTTCCCTACTTTCTTCAATTTGAGTCTGAATTTGGTAATAAGGAGTTCATGATCTGAGCCACAGTCAGCTCCTGGTCTTGTTTTTGTTGATTGTATAGAGCTTCTCCATCTTTGGCTGCATAGAATATAATCAATCTGATTTTGGTGTTGACCATCTGGTGATGTCCACGTGTAGAGTCTTCTCTTGTGTTGTTGGAAGAGGGTGTTTGCTATGACCAGTGCATTTTCTTGGCAAAACTCTATTAGTCTTTGCCCTGTGCTCTGGGGCAATTTCCCAGCAGAGAAGGGGCAGTTGTTTCGACTACCATCTGCACTTAAGAGAACAAGCTCTGACTCTGTCCTTCACACAAGCATGATGTACCCCAGCCCTCCGGACACTTATCCAGGCCCTGCACCCACCAGGGTCCAGCCAATCAGCCGTGAAGGTTTTCTGGTTGGCGAGATGGACTCCAGAGTCCCTTCTATTGAGGAGAACTTGCTAAATGGTAAGCACTTGCTGAAACCATGGGATGCTAAGAAGCTGTCCTCAGCCTCCTCCTGACTTCGGCCCCGTGAAGCCCCTGGAGTTAACATCTCCCCGTCTCCTGACCAGCCTGCTACTGTGCCTGTCCTCCTACGTGCCATGAACACGGGCAGCTCCCTACCTGACCTCACCACCCTGCACTTTCCCCTACTACTGCCCACCCCATGGACCCAGAGGAGACAGCCTGTCTCAGCCTGAGTGGGGGCAACAGTCCCTCCAGTTTGACCCACACCATGACCCATCTGGGCATCAGTGGGGATCTGGGCTGATGTGCCAGGACTTCATTCACCTCTCAGCCACCCATTCTTGCAGCCCTCCCTAAGCAATCCCAACCTCCAGGCTTCCCTGAGCAGTCCTCAGCCCCAGCTCCAGGGCTCCCACAGTCACCCCTCATGACTGCTTGCCGTCTCCCTGGCCCACCAGGCACTGCCCACCACCTCCCTGGGTCACCCCTCGCTCAGTGCCCTGGCCCTCTCCTCCTCCTCTTCTGCTTCATCTCTGGTTCTGCCCTCCCCGCCAACCCCCCACCTCTACCTCTCTCAGCTTCTGCCCCCAGGGCCTTCCCCTGCCACCCCCATGTGCCCCTCAGTCCCCATAGTTTGCAGGCCCAGCCAATGCCAGAAGGTCCCAACAGCAACTGCCCAAACAGTTTTTGCCAACAATGTCACCCACTTTGTCTTCCATCACTCAGGGCATCCCCCTGGTACCAGTAAGCTGCCCACCAACCAGTGGCTGCCTCCATATCCATTACAGCCCCCAAGCTTTGATTCTGCCCATCCAGCCACCCACCCCAAAGCCTCTGCAGCAGCCAGGGTTGCCCTCTCGGGCCTGCTCAGTGCAGCTCTCAGGGTGTCAGCCCCTGGGCAGGCAGCTACAGTAATGGACACTGTACCCAGCAAGCCCCACTGAGCATGAACAACAGTCTTACCACCGATCGATGAGTGACTTCAGCCTCAGGAACCTGGGGCAGTTCAGCTTGGAGAACCCATTGACCAGCTGGTGCTGGATCCCCCTGGCTTTTCCGAAGGGCCTGGATTCTTAGGGCGTGAGAGGACAGTGAGTGGGCCCCAGGACCCTCATGCCCTCAACCACCAGAATGTAACCCACTGTTCTCACTATGGCTCAGGGCCTAACATCATCCTCACGGGAGATGCCTCCCCAGGCTTCTACAAGGAGATTGCAGTGGCCCTGGCCTGAGTGCTGGGCTTCGAGGTGTCAGCAGCTGGGCTGGGGCTAGGGCTGGGGCTGGGGCTGGAGGAGGAGCTGCACATGGAGCCACTGGGCCTGGAGGGGCTCAGCGCACTGAGCAACCCCTGCACCTTGCTGCCTGACCCGGCTGTGGAGGACTTGTTCCACAGTGACGGGCTCCAGAGAGGCCAGCTCAGTGCCATCCCTCTTCTCGGCCCTGTCCCTCATCATTGTCCCTTTCCTCCGTTCCCCCTATCCAGTAGAGATGTCATTCTCTGCCCCCAGATCCTCTTTCTGACATGAATGAAGGGTCCCAAGAATAAGAAAAGGCAAGGGTTTTTTCCCAGGTGGCCCCTGAATTCTGCCCAAGGCAGGGGGCTGGGGGAGCTCAAGGGAGAGCCTAAAGCACTTGTAACTTTAAACCATCTGTCTGGAGGTCACAGCCTGTTGGAAAGTGGCGTGTAGGGGGGAGCCTTGGAGGCAGGGCTTGTCCGGATGCCTAGGGGTGGGCAGAGTGCCAGCCCCTCCTCACCACTCTTCCCCTTACAATGGTACTGTGGTGTTGGAGAAGACTCTTGAGAGTCCCTTGAACTGCAAGGAGATCCAACCAGTCCATCCTAAAAGAGACCAGTCCTGGGTGTTCATTGGAAGGACTGATGCTGAGGCTGAAACTCCAATATTTTGGCCACCTCATGTGATGAGTTGACTCATTGGAAAAGACCTGATGCTGGGAGGAATCGGGGGCAGGAGGAGAAGGGGACGACAGAGGATGAAATGGCAGGATGGCATCACGGACTCGATGGACATGAGTTTGAGTGAACTCCAGGATTTGGTGATGGACAGGGAGGCCTGGCGTGCTTCGATTCATGGGGTCGCAAAGAGTTGGACACAACTGAGTGACTGAACTGAACTGAACTGATACCATCTTATGTGAAAATGCTCAACACAGAGTCACCTTTTCAACATAATTATCAAGTGCTAACTCTCATGCAGGATGTATATTAAGATTTTTATAACATAATATTCAACTCTATAGATTGCCATCATTCTATGATGAAAAAGTTGGAGCATAGGAAATTCAGCGTTCTTGCTTAGTCTCCAGTAGGTACTAAATGACATATTTGTAGTTTCAACTAAGAGCTTTCTCCAAAGCCCATACTCTTTACTCTGTTTTATATTCATAAAACTGACTCAGATCATGTCATTGCAGGAACTAACCTCACTTGTCTGTTTCCTTTCAAGCTACCCATTCAGCATAGAAATGTGGCAGAATTATAAACAGAAGATTGAAAGAAGGGTTGTGGATATTAGCCCTATCTATGTTCCTTGCTAGGAGAAGGCAATGGCAACCCACTCCAGTACTCTTACCTGGAAAATCACATGGACGGAGGAGCCTGGTAGGCTGCAGTCCACGGGGTCGCACAGAGTCGGCCACGACTGAAGTGACTTAGCAGCATGTTCCTTGCTGACCCAGTCCTCTGTCTCTATTCTACCTTCCACCAGTTGTCCTAGGAAAAAATCATCTAGAACAATTGAGTCTTCAGTGAAGAAACTCATAGCCTTCTTGGCACTTTCTGTTTTTCTTGTACTCAGCCTCACACTTCTCTGCAGACAGCTTTGCTTCAGTAGAGAGACTTGATAAAGATTGGATGTTACAGTAGAGTGTGAAGTTTGTTATTTAAGCTTCCTCTTGAGAGCTGGCATCAAGCAGGTGCTATTCTAGTCAGTGTTGTTGACCTCTACAAAATCTGCTGTTTGGGAGTGATTAAAAAGTTAAGGATTATTAAAAATCTCAGAGCTGATTTATTGAGTCAAAATTTCCACTGCTATATTCTGTCTCTTATACACATCTAGTAATGATTTCTCTTTTAAAAGATGTATATTTGGAAATCCTCTGTTAGTAACTATTCCTGTGATGATTTAGATTATTAAAAACTTGTTCAGCATTACTTTTTCCTGTTTTGCAAACTGTCATAAAGAGACTTAACTACAGGTGATTTGAGACAATTAAATGCTAAATATCTTTTTATCTCCATAGAAAGAGATGTTTTTAGCACCAAAGATAGTAAAACACGGCCATTGCCAGATAACAGATAAAACATTTTGCATCTGATTTCTCAGAGCACCTATTTTAAAGTGCATTTAAATGAAAATAGAAACATACTCATCAAAGTAGCACAGTGCCAATTTTCAAGAGAATTTTAGAAATGCAATTCTTTGATAAGATTGTAAAAGGCAAATGAGAATTGTCATTTTGAATTAATATAGGAGAACAAAGAAAGGAAATTGACTAAAATGACTTCCATCTTTAAAATTAAGCAGGATGCAAAAATATTTAAACAGAGTAAGTGCTGAAAGTAAATCAGCTATTTTTAATGTCCTCTGTTTTGTCAGTCAATCATGTCCAATTCTTTGTTACCCCATGGACTGCAGCATGCCAAGCTTCTCTGTCCTTCACCATCTCCCAGAGCTTGCTGAAATTCATGTCCATTAGTCGGTGATGCCATCCAACCATCTCATCCTCTGTCGTCCCCTTTTCCTCCTACCTTCAATCTTTCCCAGCATCAGGGCCTTTTTCAAAGAATCGGCTCGTCACATCAGGTGACCAAAGTATTGGAGCTTCAGCATCAATCCTTCCAATGAGCATTCAGGACTGATTCCCTTTAGGATGGACTGGTTGGATCTCCTTGCTGTCCAAGGGACTCTGGAGAGTCTTCTCCAACACCACAGTTCGAAAACATCAATTCTTTGAGGCTCAGTCTTCTTGACGGTCCAACTCTTATTTCCGTACATGACTACTGGAAGAACCTTAGCTTTGACTAGACGAACCTTTGTTGGCACAGTAATGCCTCTGCTTTTTAATAGGTTCTCTAGGTTTATCATAGCTTTTCTTCCAAGTAGCAAGTGTCCTCTGTTTGGATTTACCAGATTTTTAGTGTTAGTTTTAGACATTTTGATTTAATTTAGATTTATCATTTCTTATACTATTTTATGTGTAAATAATGCCCAAAATTCTCCAAGCCAGGCTTCAGCAATATGTGAACAGTGAACTTCCAGATGTTCAAGCTGGTTTTAGAAAAGGCAGAAGAACCAGAGATCAAATTGACAACATCCGCTAGATCATCGAAAAAGCAAGAGAGTTCCAGAAAAACATCTACTTCTGCTTTATTGACTATGCCAAAGCCTTTGACTATATGGATCACAATAAACTGTGTAAAATTCTGAAAGAGTTGGGAATACCAGACCACTTGACCTGCCTCTTGAGAAATCTGTATGCAGGTCAGGAAGCAACAGTTAGAACTGGACATGGAACAACAGACTGGTTCCAAATAGGAAAAGGAGTATGTCAAGGCTATATATTATCACCTTGCTTATTTAACTTATACGCAGAGTACATCATGAGAAACACTGGACTGGAAGAAGCACAAGCTGGAATCAAGACTGCTGGGAGAAATATCAGTAACCTCAGATATGCAGATGACACCACCCTTCTGGCAGAAAGTGAAGAGGAACTATAAAACCTCTTGATGAAAGTGAAAGAGGAGAGTGAAAAAGTTGGCTTAAAGCTCAACATTCAGAACCATCACTTCATGGGAAATAGATGGGGAAACAGTGGAAACAGTGTCAGACTTCATTTTTGAGGGCTCCAGAATCACTGCAGATGGTGATTGCAGCCATGAAATTAAAAGACACTTACACCTTGGAAGGAAAGTTATGACCAACTTAGATAGCATATTGAAAAGCAAAGATATTACTTTGCCAACAGAGGTCCGTCTGGTCAAGGCTATGGTTTCTCCAGTGGTCATGTATGGATGTGAGAGTTGGACTGTGAAGAAAGCTGAGCACCAAAGAATTAATGCTTTTGAACTGTGGTGTTGGAGAAGACTCTTGAGAGTCCCTTGAACTGCAAGGAGATCCAACCAGTCCATCCTAAAAGAGACCAGTCCTGGGTGTTCATTGGAAGGACTGATGCTGAGGCTGAAACTCCAATATTTTGGCCACCTCATGTGATGAGTTGACTCATTGGAAAAGACCTGATGCTGGGAGGAATCGGGGGCAGGAGGAGAAGGGGACGACAGAGGATGAAATGGCAGGATGGCATCACGGACTCGATGGACATGAGTTTGAGTGAACTCCAGGATTTGGTGATGGACAGGGAGGCCTGGCGTGCTTCGATTCATGGGGTCGCAAAGAGTTGGACACAACTGAGTGACTGAACTGAACTGAACTGATACCATCTTATGTGAAAATGCTCAACACAGAGTCACCTTTTCAACATAATTATCAAGTGCTAACTCTCATGCAGGATGTATATTAAGATTTTTATAACATAATATTCAACTCTATAGATTGCCATCATTCTATGATGAAAAAGTTGGAGCATAGGAAATTCAGCGTTCTTGCTTAGTCTCCAGTAGGTACTAAATGACATATTTGTAGTTTCAACTAAGAGCTTTCTCCAAAGCCCATACTCTTTACTCTGTTTTATATTCATAAAACTGACTCAGATCATGTCATTGCAGGAACTAACCTCACTTGTCTGTTTCCTTTCAAGCTACCCATTCAGCATAGAAATGTGGCAGAATTATAAACAGAAGATTGAAAGAAGGGTTGTGGATATTAGCCCTATCTATGTTCCTTGCTAGGAGAAGGCAATGGCAACCCACTCCAGTACTCTTACCTGGAAAATCACATGGACGGAGGAGCCTGGTAGGCTGCAGTCCACGGGGTCGCACAGAGTCGGCCACGACTGAAGTGACTTAGCAGCATGTTCCTTGCTGACCCAGTCCTCTGTCTCTATTCTACCTTCCACCAGTTGTCCTAGGAAAAAATCATCTAGAACAATTGAGTCTTCAGTGAAGAAACTCATAGCCTTCTTGGCACTTTCTGTTTTTCTTGTACTCAGCCTCACACTTCTCTGCAGACAGCTTTGCTTCAGTAGAGAGACTTGATAAAGATTGGATGTTACAGTAGAGTGTGAAGTTTGTTATTTAAGCTTCCTCTTGAGAGCTGGCATCAAGCAGGTGCTATTCTAGTCAGTGTTGTTGACCTCTACAAAATCTGCTGTTTGGGAGTGATTAAAAAGTTAAGGATTATTAAAAATCTCAGAGCTGATTTATTGAGTCAAAATTTCCACTGCTATATTAACCTAATAAGGAATGGCTCTCAGTAACACTGTATTATTAAGGTCAACATCCAAAACAGAATATAGTTTCTCCTAGGTCAAGGAAAGACAAATTTCATTTCACTTTATGTTAACTAAGTATAGAAATTCCATAGTTACAAGTCATATGGCCAAGAAGATTGCTTAACTGTCTGAGGCTTTCTTAATGTTTCCTCTTTATAAATCATAACCAGTAGCACTCATTTCAGAGAAGGCAATGGCACCCCACTCCAGTACTCTTGCCTGGAAAATCCCATGGATGGAGGAGCCTGGTGGGCTGCAGTCCATGGGGTCGCTAAGAGTCAGACACAACGGAGTGACTTCACTTTCACTTTTCACTTTCATGCATTGGAGAAGGAAATGGCAACCCACTCCAGTGTTCTTGCCTGGAGAATCCCAGGGATGGGGGAGCCTGGTGGGCTGCCGTCTATGGGGTCGCACAGAGTCGGACACGACTGAAGCGACTTAGCAGCAGCAGCAGCAGCACTCATTTATGGGAAGAAATGATATGTCTAAATGAATTTCAAAGCTGTTGTTAGAAGGATATTATGAGATACATTGTTTCTTCACTTAATGTAAGTTAACTAATTAAAGCCAGAGAAAAGCTAACCACATTTTTGACCATGAATTCATTCATCTTTACTCATTTATGGGTTAATACATATCTTTGTATAATATATTCCTATTGTTACAATAAAATGTCTATTGCTGCTAATACTAGAAATATAGCAATTAACAAGGTATATCATAAATATAGCCTTTACAGGGGTTACATTTTGGTTTACATATTAAAGAGGACTTCTTTTCCTATTAAAAATTTAATAGAAAGCAATTTATCATTGACTTAGATCAATTCAATATGTAATTGTAGCTGTCCATATAGAAGAATTTATGCCATGACCTGAGTTACCTTTAAATGTTACAGGGCATATGCGAAAAATAAATAAATGCCTTGACCTACCTGTGAGAATGTCTTCAGGATAGAGTACCTCATTAGGCAGTCATAAGTTATATAATTATATTCATATGCATTTCACTGTAATTGGATTGTGTACCAAATTAAATAGATCGGCAATGTTGTTGAATATATTTCAGTACTTTCAGAACAGGAAAGTACAGAAAGACAGTCTGGTTGTGTTTTTGGCCGATTAGTGTTATACATAATTATAATCTAATTAGTTATCACAGAAATTCCATCTGCTATTTTACAACAGGACAATGACATGAAAGTGTTTATCAAGACTATTACATTTCTTTAAAAACCAGAGACTTTCAAAGATGTAACAGTTTATTATTAAACATAAATATTTTAAAAAGAAAAGATACTCAGAGAAAGAAATGCCAAACTATTATCCAAAGTTTTCAAGTTATTTTCCCTAGATTTACATTATTTAAAGAAAGTCTTAGTTACTCAGTTGTGTCCAGCTCTTTGCGACACCATGGACTATGGCCTACCAGACTCCTCTGTCCTGGAATTTTCCAGGCAAGAATATTGGATTAGTTTGCCTTTCCCTTCTCTAGGGGATCTTCCTGACCCAGGGATCGAACCCAAGTCTCCTGCATTGCAGGCAAATTCTTTACTGTCTGAGCCACCAGGGAAGTCCTCTTTAACATTTAGCATAATTTAAGTGTTTTTATATAAGTAATACAAAATAAAGCTGAAATTATATATATGTATATATATTTACTTGAAGAGGATTCTGAGCCCTCACTACCATGCTAAACTGGGTGTACAGTGATGTATACATTGAATTTCCTGACCTAGAAAACTTCCGACTTGAACCATCAACCATTCACTGTACTAAATGACTAAATGCAGTAACAGTCAAGCCCAGATGTTGTATTAATTTTCAAAACAGAAAGAACAAATTGACCAAAGCAGAGAGATAAGAGTCATCAAACAGAGGTAATATAAAAATTTAGGTAGTGCTGGGGCAGGTGGTAAGACAGAACAAGTGACAAAGGTTAGAGGAATTGAACTTGACCAGTGCTTGAAAGCTCTCAAATCCAAAATGATTCATAGAGAATCAGTTCACTTCAGTTCAGTTCAGTCGCTCAGTCGCTCAGTCATGTCTGACTCTGCGACCCCATGAACTGCAGCACGCCAGGCCTCCCTGTCCATCACCATCTCCTGAAGTTCACTCAGACTCATGTCCATTAAGTCTGTGATGCCATCCAGCCATCTCATCCTCTGTCATTCCCTTCTCCTCCCGCCCCCAATCCCTCCCAGCATCAGAATCTTTTCCAATGAGTCAATTCTTTGCAAGAGGTAGCCAATGTATTGGAGTTTCAGCTTTAGCATCATTCCTTCCAAAGAACACCCAGGACTGATCTCCTTTAGGATGGACTGGTTGGATCTCCTTGCAGTCCAAGGGACTCTCAAAAGTCTTCTCCAACACCACAGCTCAAAAGCATCAATTCTTTGGTGCTCAGCTTTCCTCACAGCCCAACTCTCACCTCGTTGACCACTAGAAAAACTATAGCCTTGACTAGACGGACCTTTGTTGGGAAAGTAATATCTCTGCTTTTTAATATGCTATCTAAGTTGGTCACAGCTTTCCATCCAAGGAGTAAGTGTCTTTTAATTTCATGGCTGCAATTACCATCTGCAGTGATTTTGGAGCCCTCAAAAATAAAGTCTGACACTGTTTCCACTATTTCCCCATCTATTTCCCATGAAGTGATGGGACCAGATGCCATGATCTTAGTTTTCTGAATGTTGAGCTTTAAGTCAACTTTTTCACTCTTCACTTTCACTTTCATCAAGACGCTTTTTAGCTCCTCTTCACTTTCTGCCATAGGGTGATGTCATCTACATATCTGAGGTTATTGATATTTCTCCCAGCAATCTTGATTCCAGCTTGTGCTTCTTCCAGACCAGCGTTTCCCATGATGTACTCTGCATAAAAGTTAAATAAGCAGGGTGACAATATACAGCCTTGACGGACTCCTTTTCCTATTTGGAAGCACTCTTGTTCCATGTGAGTTCTAACTGTTGCTTCCTGACCTGCATATAGGTTTCTCAATAGGCAGGTCAGGTAGTCTGATATTCCCATCTATTTCGGAATTTTCCACAGTTTATTGTGATCCACACAGTCAAAGGCTTTGGCATAGTCAATAAAGCAGAAATAGATGTTTTCCGGAACTCTCTTGCTTTTTTGATGATCCAGCGGATGTTGGCAATTTGATCTGTGGTTCCTCTGCCTTTTCTAAAACCAGCTTTAACATCTGGAAGTTCACAGGTCACATATTGCTGAAGCCTGGCTTGGAGAATTTTGAACATTACCTTACTAGTACGTGAGATGAGTGCGATTATGCGGTAGTTTGAGCATTCTTTAGCATTGCCGTTCTTTGGGATTGGAATGAAAACTGATCTTTTCCAGTCCTGTGGCCACTGCTGAGTTTTCCAAATTTGCTGGCATATTGAGTGTAGCACATTCACAGCATCATCTTTCAGGATTGGAAATAGCTCCACTGGAATTCTGTTACTTCCTCTAGCTTTGTTTGTAGTGATGCTTTCTAAGGCCCACTTGACTTCACAATTCAGGATGTCTGGTTCTAGTTGAGTAATGACACCATCCTGATTATCTGGGTCATGAAACTCTTTTTTGTACAGTTCTTCCGTGTATTCTTGCCACCTCTTCTTAATATCTTCTGCTTCTGTTAGGTCCATACCATTTCTGTCCTCTATCGAGCCCATCTTTGCATGAAATGTTCCCTTGGTATCTCTAATTTTCTTGAAGAGATCGCTAGTCTTTCCCATTCTGTTCTTTTCCTCTATTTCTTTGCATTGATTGCTGAGGAAGGCTTTCTTATCTCTTCTTGATATTCTTTGGAACTCTGCATTCAGATGCTTATATCTTTCCTTTTCTCCTTTGCTTTTTGCTTCTCTTCTTTTCACGGCTATTTGTAAGGCTTTCCCAGGCAGCTATTTTGCTTTTTTGCATTTCTTTTCCATGGGGATGATCTTGATCCCTGTCTTCTTACAATGTCAAGAACCTCCGTCCATAGTTCATCAGGCACTCTATCTATCAGATCTAGTGCCTTAAATCTATTTCTCACTTCCACTGTGTAATCATAAGGGATTTGATTTAGGTCATACCTGAATGGTCTACTGGTTTTTCCTCCTTTCTTCAATTTAAGTCTGAATTTGGCAATAAGGAGCTCTTGGTCTTGTTTTTGCTGACTGTATAGAGCTTCTCCATCTTTGGCTGCAAAGAATATAATCAATCTGATTTCGGTGTTGACCATCTGGTGATGTCCATGTGTAGAGTCTTCTCTTGTGTTGTTGGAAGACGGTGTTTGCTATGACCAGTGCGTTCTCTTGGCAAAACTCTAGTAGCCTTTGCCCTGCTTCGTTCCGTACTCGAAGGCGAAATTTGCCTGTTACTCCAAGTGTTTCCTGACTTCCTACTTTTGCATTCCTGTGATCTGTAATGAAAAGGACATCTTTTTTGGGTGTTAGTTCTAAAAGGTCTTGTAAGTCTTTACAGAACCATTCAACTTCAGCTTCTTCAGCATTACTGGTTGGGGCATAGACTTGGATTACCATGATATTGAATGGTTTGCCTTGGAGACGAACAGAGATCATTCTGTCATTTTTGAGATTGCATCCAAGTACTGCATTTTGGACTCTCTTGTTGACCATGATGGCTACTCCATTTCTTCTAAGGGATTCCTGCCCACAGTAGTAGATATAATGGTTATCTGAGTTAAATTCACCCATTCCAGTCCATTTTAGTTCGCTGTTGCCTAGAATGTCAACGTTCACTCTTGCCATCTTCTGTTTGCCCACTTCCAATTTGCCTTGATTCATGGACCTGACATTCCAGGTTCCTATGCAGTATTGCTCTTTTATAGCATCAGCCCTTGCTTCTATCACCAGTCACATTCACAAGTGGGTATTTTTTTTGCTTTGTCTCCATCCCTTCATTCTTTCTGGAGTTATTTCTCCACTGATCTCCAGTAGCATATTGGGCCCCTACCGACCTGGGGAGTTCCTCTTTCAGTATCCTATCATTTTGCCTTTTCATGCTGTTCATGGGGTTCTCAAGGCAAGAATACTGAAGTGGTTTGCCATTCCTTTCTCCAGTGGACCACATTCTGTCTGACCTCTCCACCATGACCCACCCATCTTGGGTGGCCCCACAGGGCATGGCTTAGTTTCATTGAGTTAAACCAGGCTGTGGTCCATGTGATCAGATCATTGGCTAGTTTTCTGTGATTACCATTTCCGTGTGTCTGTCCTCTGATGCCCTCTTGCAACACCTACTGTCCTACTTGGGTTTCTCTTACCTTGGGCATGGGGTATCTCTTCACGGCTGCTCCAGCAAACCTTAGCCGCTGCTCCTTACCTTGGACGAGGGGTATCTCCTCACAGCCACCCCTCCTAACCTTGAACATGGAGTAGCTCCTCTCAGCCCTCCTGTGCCTGTGCAGCCACTGCTCCTTGGACGTGGGGTTGGTCCTGTCGGCTGCCGCCCCTAACCTCAGGCCTGTGGTAGCTCCTCTCGGCCGCCGCCCTGACCTCAGGTGTGGGTAGCTCCTCCCAGCTGCTGTCTCTGACCTCGGACGTGGGGTAGCTCCTCTAGGCCACTCCTGTGCCATCGCAGCCTGGCACTCTCATTTGCCGCCCCTGATCTTGGGCGAGGGGTAGCTCCTCTTGGCCACGCTTCTGCAGCGGTCCATTGCAGCCGGACTATTCATACAGAATAGTATAATATAATTGGGAGTATAATTGGGCCAGTCCCCATTCCACTCTCACCTGCACCACTAGATGTTTGCTGCCAATATTCTACTGTTCTTTGGCATAAAGTATTGCATTTTTAAAATATTTTCATAGTATTTTTATTCATTTTAAAAATTGTGTTACAGAGTTGAGACTTTTTTTCAAGAATCTCTCATACAACACATAGTCTCTGAAAATTTTTTGACACATTTGACAGTGTCTGCCTACACAACTTGACTGCAAATAATAAAGCAGTGTGACACCTTCTTTGTTTGAATATCTGTGGATACTTTTCCACTATCATCAAGTATAGATGTTCCTTTGTGGAAGGGTAAAGCCAGCTTTGCCCTGGTCCTGGTGGTGCTAGAGAAGATTTGAAAGTCCCTTGGACTGCAAGGAGATCAAACCAGTCAATGCTAAAGAAATCAACCTTGAATTTTCATTGGAAGGACTGATGCTAAAACTGAAGTTCCAGTACTCTTTGGCCACCTGATGCAAAAAGCCAAGTCATTGGAAAAGACCCTCATGCTGGGAAAGATTAAAGGCAAAAGGAGAAGGGGAGGACAGAGGATGAGATGGTTAGAGAGAGACAGCATCACCAACTCAATGGACACGAGTTTTAGCAAACTCTGGGAGGCAATGGAGGACAGAGGAACCTGGAGTGCTACTGTCCATGGGGTTGCAAAGAGTCAGTTATGACTTAGTGACTGAACAACAACAAACCCAGTTGTAAAATATTTACCACTTGAAAATGACTTGTTTCTTCTATTAAAATACTTGAAGAATTTGTTTTATTCTTTACAATTAAAAAAAAATGTGAGGTTATACATTTCTGGAAATTGTACTATATTTTTTCCTGAAAATATATAAATACCCTGTTCATTTGTAATTTCAATTTTTCCTTTATCCTAGGGATATTTTACTGTATCCTATCTTGAATAATTCTGGTTCATTTGTTCATCTCATTATTGTGTTACATCAGTTGGTCTTTTTAAAAAATCTATTGTCTTCTAATTATATACTATCTCTTGCTTTACACTTAAATCACTATGCCAGTTTTTCAATTTGAAACTTTACTCTGGCTTTTCTGGTTATGATTTGTTTATTTATCCTGTTTTGACCTTTTAGAGACATTTTATTTTCTTCTGCTCTTAATTTTCCATTTTTATTTCTTTTCATTGACTCATCAGCTTGTCTTAAGAGTTCTTATTTTACTGAATGTAGTTGCTTAAATTCTATAGCATGAAAGATTCTCATGTAGTTGTTCTTCTGTTCCTTGGACTATGTTAAATTTCAAACAAGGTTCTTTATTCTTTCTGCTTTGTTTTACTCAATATATCTACATTTTTTTACCTATTGTTCTTAATTTGAGATTTATATTTGTACCTTAGTATATTTTACTATAGGTGAATTTACTCTAGCAGTCTGTTTCTCCCTTGGTTTCTAGGTAGCTAATGAACTCCCTCTTCCTCATCTGCTTTGGAAAAAAAAGTCAACCTCCTAATCTCTGGAACCTCTGAATATGTTATCTTAAGTATCAAATTGTGGAAAGAGCTTTTGCAGATGGGATTAAGTTATGGATTTTAAAATGAGAAGATTATCATGAATTACCTTTTGGGGTTGATATAATAACAAGGATTATTCCTTATGAGAGGGGAATGGGAGAGTAATAGAGTGGAGATGTTAACAGTGGATGCAGAATGTAGAGTTACATGTTTTGAAGTTGAAGGAAGGAGACAATAGCAAAGGAATGCAGGCCGCCTCTAAAGCCTGGAAAGTGGCAAAGGAACGCGTTCTCCCCTAAAGCTTGCAGATAAAATGAGTCCTGCTAACATCCTGATTTTAAGCTATAAAACTCATTTTGGACTACTGACCTCCAATACTTTAAGATAATTTGTATTTTAAGCCACTGAGTTGTGATAGTTTGCTACAACAGCAATAAGAAACTAATACAGTAAGGAATCTTTAGAACAATCTTTCTCTTAAATCTAGACCTAATCTGACCTATTTTACTTGGGGAACAGATTATTTTTTCTATTTTTCCTTTTTTAAATATGATTGACTCTTGAAAAACATCTACTTCTGCTTTATTGACTATGCCAAATTAACTGTGGAAAATTCTGAAAGAGATGGGAATACCAGACCACCTAACCTGCCTCTTGAGAAATCTGTATGCAGGTCAGGAAGCAACAGTTAGAACTGGACATGGAACAACAGACTGGTTCCAAATAGGAAAAGGAGTCCGTCAAGGCTGTATATTGTCACCCTGCTTATTTAACTTATATGCAGAGTACATCATGAGAAACGCTGGACTGGAAGAAACACAAGCTGGATCAAGATTGCTGGGAGAAATATCAATAACCTCAGATATGCAGATGACACCACTCTTATGGCAGAAAGTGAAGAGGAACTCAAAAGCCTCTTGATGAAAGTGAAAGAGGAGAGCGAAAAAGTTGGCTTAAAGCTCAACATTCAGAAAACGAAGATCATGGCATCTGGTCCCATCACTTCATGGGAAATAGATGGCAAAACAGAGGAAACAGTGCCAGACTTTATTTTTTT
>SJYT01044229.1:52259-64892 GCA_006410635.1 Cephalophus harveyi | reverse complement strand
TGAAAAAGTTGGCTTAAAGCTCAACATTCAGAAAACGAAGATCATGGCATCTGGTCCCATCACTTCATGGGAAATAGATGGGGAAACAGTGGAAACAGTGTCAGACTTTATTTTTCTGGGCTCTAAAATCACTGCAGATGGTGACTGCAGCCATGAAATTAAAAGACGCTTACTCCTTGGAAGAAAAGTTATGACCAACCTAGATAGCATATTCAAAAGCAAAGACGTTACTTTGCCGACTAAGGTCTGTCTAGTCAAGGCTATGATTTTCCCAGTGGTCATGTATGGATGTGAGAGTTGGACTGTGAAGAAGGCTGAGCACCGAAGAATTGATGCTTTTGCACTGTGGTGTTGGAGAAGACTCTTGAGAGTCCCTTGGACTGCAAGGAGATCCAACCAGTCCATTCTGAAGGAGATCAGCCTTGAAATTTCTTTGGAAGGAATGATGCTGAAGCTGAAACTCCAGTACTTTGGCCACCTCATGTGAAGAGTTGACTCATTGGAAAAGACTCTGATGCTGGAAGGGATTGGGGGCAGGAGGAGAAGGGGACGACAAAGGATGAGATGGCTGGATGGCATCACGGACTCGATGGAGGTGAGTCTGAGTGAACTCTGTGAGTTGGTGGACAGGGAGATCTGGTTTGCTGCAATTCATGGGGTCGCAAAGAGTTGGACAAGACTGAGCGACTTAACTGAACTGAACTGTATATGTACAGCTGACTCCCTTCACTGTTTACCGGAAATTTTCACAACATTGTTAATCAGCTATGTGTGTGAGTGTGTGCATGGAGTTATTTATTGCTTTATCTTATTTAAAAAATCCAATAATTTCACTAACATTGTATCCTCACTCATTTTTTAAAATTCATTTTGTATTGGGGTATAGCTAATTACTCCAATACAAAATAAAAGTTTTTTTTTTTTTTTAATGGGATATTGCTGATTATTCCAATATTGTTGTTGTTGTTCAGCTGCCCAGTCATGTCTGACTCTTTGCAACCCCCAAGGACTGCAGGACGCCAGGCTTCCCTGTCACTCACCATCTCCCAAAGTTTGCCCAAGTTCATGTCCATTGCGTGGGTGATGCCATCCAGCCATCTCATCTTCTGATGCCCTCTTCTCCTTCTGCCTTCAATCTTTGGGGTTTCAGCTTCAGCATCAGTCCTTCCAATGAGTATTCAGGTTTGATTTCCCTTAAGATTGACTGGTTTGATCTCTTTACAGTCCAAGGGACTCTCAGGAGTCTCCTCTAGTACCACAGTTTGAAGGCACCAATTCTTTGGCACTCTGCCTTCTTTACAGCCCAGCTCTCACAACCATACATCACCCCTCGGAAAACCATAGCCTTAACTATACAGACCTTTGTTGATATAGTAATGTCTCTGCCTTTCAACACACTGTCTAGGTTTGTCATAGCTTTCCTGCCAAGGAGCAAATGTCTTCTGATTTCATGGCTGCAGTCACCATCAGCAGTGATTTTCAAGACCAACAAGAGAAAACCTGTCACTGCTTCCACCTTTCCCTCCTCTATTTGCCATGAAGTAATGGGGACGGATGCCATGATCTTGATTTAGCTTTAACCCATCTCTCCCACTTTCCTCCTTTACCCTCATCAAGAGGCTCTTTATTTCCTCTTTGCTTTCTGCCATTAGAGTGGTATCATCTGCATATCTAAGGTTGTTGATTTTTCTCCCACCTGTCTTGATTCCAGCTTGTAACTCATTCAGCCTGGCATTTCTCATGATGTGCACAATGTAGAGGTTAAATAAATGATTAAACAGTCCTTTCTCAATCTTAAACCAATCAGTTGGTTTTATACAGGGTTCTAACTTGCTTCTTGACCCACACACAGGTTTCTCAGGAGACAGGTAAAACAATTTGGTATTCCCATCTCTTTAAGAGCATTCCTCAATTTATTATGATTCACACTGTCAAAGGCTTTGGTGTAGTCAATCAAACAGAGGTAGACGTTTTGCTGGAATTCCCTAGCTTTCTATATGATCCACCGAATGTGAGCAATTTGACCTCTGGTTCAAATTGATTACCCCAAAACAAAATAAAAAAATTTTAAAAACATAAATAAGGATATGTTACAGAAATGATTGGATTCTTTTGTAAGTGGAAACAATAAAGATCTCTAGATTGCTCCATTCACCAAAATAAATTATACATACTTAAATACTGTTGCATTTTAAAATTCTTATAAAGACCAGAAATCACTATAGATGAAGATTTATATGACCCAAAGGGAAAGAAATCTCCAAGAACTATATCAAAGCCCCAAATCAGAAAGCGTGAAAAAACTGATGGATAGATTTGACTACTAAAATTCTAAAGCTTAAAAACAGCTTTTGGCAAAAAAATAACTTTAAGACAATCATGAAATGATGGTAAAGTATTTTAGACATATAAGAGAGAACAGGTTAATATTCTTATTACACGGTAAAATATTTACAACTATTTTACCTAAAGAAAAATACTTTCATAATAATGGGGAAAGGATATAAGGAAGCAGGGCAGGAAAACACAAAATTGTTTAGGCTCACTGGTAATATAACTTTCAAATGAAAATGTAATGTAATTATTTACCAACTAAATCGGAAATATTTTAAAATGATAAGTAGCAGCGGGGGAAGGCAAGGGTGGGATGAATAGAGAGAACGGCACTGAAACATACATGTTACCACATGGGAAACAGAGAGCCTGTGGGAATTTGCGCTATGACGCAGGGCAGACCCAGTGCTCTGTGACAGCTGAGAGCACTGGGTTGGGGTGGGATGGGATAGGATGGGGTGGGAGGGTGGAAGGAGGTTCAAGAGGGAAGGGACATATGTACACCTGTGGCTGATTCATGTTGATGTATCACAGAAACCAACACAATATTGTAAAGCAATTATCCTCCAATTAAAAATGAATTAAAAAAACAAAAACAAACAAATGGCAAGTAGAAGGCTGAGGCAGTGGGAAATTACACATCACATTCCTTGTTGGTGGGGAATCAGTTTGAGAAAAATTTTCAGAAAGTTATTTGGTAAGATGTATTGACAGACTTAAAAGCTTGCTTGCTGTTTGATCCAAGAATTTTGCTTTTTTGCTTTTCAGAATCTACCCTAAGATTGGTCAGTCATGTCTGACTTTTTTGCAAGTGAAACTGGCAGGCTTCTCTGTCAATTAAATTTTCCAGGCAAGAATACTGGAGCGGGTTGCTATTTCCTTCTCCAAGGAATCTTCCTGACCCAGGGAATCAAATCCAGGTGTATTACCCACTCAAGTATTCTTGCCTGCAGAAATCCATGGACAGTGGAGGCTACGTCTATGGGATCGCAAAGAGCCAGACACGACTGAGTGACTGAACTGATGCTTTTACTTGATCCTAGAAAACTGTCTGTCATATAGTTTTGCTGTTGTTCAGTCATCGGTCATGTCCGACTCTTTGTGATCCATGGACTGCAGCATGCTAGGCTTCCCTGTCCTTCACCATCTCCCAGAGTTTGCTCAAACTCATGTCCATTGAGTTGATGATGCCATCCAACCATCTTGTCCTCTATCTTTCCCTTCTGGTCTTTTCTGATGAGTCAGCTCTTCTCATTAGGTGGCCAAAGTATAGTTTCAGCTTCAGCATCAGTCCTTCCAATGAATATTCAGAATTGATTTCCTTTACAACTGACTGGTTTGATCTCCTTGCAGTCCAAGGGACTCTCAAGAGTCTTCTCAAACAGTTCAGAAGCATCAATTCTTCAGCACTCAGCCTTCTTTATGGTCCAACTCTCACATCTATACATGACTACAGGAAAAACCATAGGCTGACTATATGGACCGTTTTCAACAAAGTAATGTCTCTGCTTTTTAATATGCTCTTTAGGTTTGTAAAAGATTTTCTTCTAAGGAGCAAGTATCTTTTAATTTCATGGCTGTAATCACCTTCTGCAGTGATTTTGGAGCCCAAGAATATGAAGTCTGTCACTGTATCCATTGTTTCACCATCTATTTGCCGTGAAGTGATGGGACCAGATGCCATGATCTGCAACATTCTTTTCTGAATGTTGAGTTTTAAGCCAGCTTTTCAGTCTCCTCTCTCACCTTCATCAAAAGTTTCTTTAGTTCTTTGCTTTCTGCCATAAGGGTGGTATCATCTGCATATCTGAAGTTACTGATATTTCTCCCAGCAATCTTGTAGTATGTAGTCAATAAATGTTTGTTGAATGTTGGATATCATTTGTTTTAATTAATCAAGGACCTGGGCACCTTAGAGTGTGTCTAGAGAAGAGTGACTAGAATGTTGAGGAATTTGAACTTATGTCATGAAAAAGCAAGATAGAAGAACACTTGGAGGAGCAGTCAGCAAAGGATCTGATAACTGGCTTTAAACATGGGAAGAGTGATTTTACTCATTCTGTACAACTTCTAAGTGAAGAAATAGATCTGTGGATGAAATTTATAGAAAGAAAATGTGCAGGCTCTATTTAAAGAACTACTTTAAAACAACTCTAGCTATCCAAAATGGATTTGACTCCCTTGATGAGAAGCAACTCACTATGGCTAAAAATATTCAAGCAAAATTAATTATAGAAAGATCCATAATGGAGAATAACAGCCTGACTAGGTTTAAGTGCAGAGTTTCTCTGCTAAGCAGGCTCACCTCCCCTTCCTCCCCAACATCACTGTCTACACCTTCTCTCCTTTCAGTGTGAGTTACTCCTTCTTTCAGATGCCATTCTGATGTTACTTCTCTCTAGAGCACTTCCCCAGCTACTCATTGAACACTGGTTTTTGTTTATGCCTCTTACAGCCATCTCACTTTTCCCTTCTTGTCACTTAGAGTGCATTTTAATTTTCCTTTTACTTGACTGTCCTCCACTAGGATGCAAGCTTTATGGAGGTAGGCAATAGTTCTATCCTTCTATCTTTTTGTTTTAACTGAAGTATGTTTGAGTTACAATGTTGTGTTAGTTTCAGGTATACAGCAAAGTGATTCAAATATATATCTATCTATAGGTTATTATAAGATATTGAATGTAATTCCCTGTGCTATGCAGTAAGAACTTATCTACTTTATATATAGTTTTGTGTGTCTGTTAACCAAACTTCTAATTTATCCATCCCCTCTCCTTTCTGTCTTACTCATCTTGTTATACCTGGTGTCTAGTATAGCATTTGGTACATAGTAAGATCAAATTAAGCTTAGTAAGGTAGGCACAAAGATGTAAATAATTTGGTGTCTAATTTCTTTGGGAACCAGGGATCGCTGAGTCATGGAGGCACACGAACTGTTTGCTTCCTGTGTATTTGGTTTCTAATGCTCATGGTTCTGCTCATCTTGGGAGTGCTTTGGCCAATGCATACAGTCTCATTAGGGACTCTAATGAGAGGACGTATGATGGCCTCGTTCCCTCTTTGCTTCTGTAGGCCTCCAGTCATCCCTGGGGGTTCACTTAGTCATTATGCACAGGTGCAATGCAGCCCCAGTCTGTTATTCATGAGACTATAGAAAGCTTGGTGAAATTCTCCATAGGTTCAGCACACTCAGTTGATGTAAAGCCTTTCTCACATATTGACTCAAATTCTGGAAGGTGACTATTGTTTTTCCAAATTGGAATAAGCTTTATGAAATTATAAATGTCAATTATATTTATTATAAAAATTCAGATAAGACAGGGATAATGCAGAATCAGCCATAATAAATCTAAATATGACCTATTAACATTTTAGCATATATACACCTCTTTCAGACTTAAAAAAGCAGTATTTTATGGCAAAATATTATCAGAGTATAAAAACTATTTTATAACATACTTTTCCATATGCCATACTAAGAAATCCTCTCCAGGTTAATAAATGTATATTTATACAATCTTTTTTATCATGCCTGTATAGCATTCCAAAATAAGAATGTTCCACAGTTTATTTAAATGATTTTTTGCTTTAGAATATCTGCTGCTGCTGGTGCTAAGTCGCTTCAGTCGTGTCCGACTCTGTGCAACCCCATAGACGGCAGCCTACCAGGCTCCCCCGTCCCTGGGATTCCCCAGGCAAGAACATTGGAGTGGGTTGCCATTTCCTTCTCCAATGCATGAAAGTGAAAAGTGAAAGTGAAGTCACTCAGTCGTGCCCGACTCTTAGTGACCCCATGGACTGCAGCCCACCAGGCTCCTCCATCCATGGGGTTTTCCAGGCAAGAGTACTGGAGTGGGTTGCCATTGCCTTCTAAGTTCTTTCAAATTGTCACATTTAGGAGCAATGATATAATAAAGCTTCTTGTCAGATATCTAATTGCAGGCAATCAATTACTATATTAGCATAAATTCAAAGATAAAATCCTACAATTAGGATTCTTGGATCACAAGGTACCTACAGTATTTTAGCTTTGGTATATATTATTGCCAAGTTGCACTTGAGAAAGTATGCAGTAATTTCCACAGGTCCAGTTAGTATAGTGTCATTGCTTGATTGGCTCACTTACTGTTTCATGAATGTTAAGATAAAGTTCCTTTCACCTTACATGATGGAAAACAGGGAAGTTGGTGAGCCCTAAAGCAAGATAGTAAGCATATACTGTCATCCTTGGCATGTGACGGAAAAGTGTTTTTGACTGTCATAAAACTGATGGTAATTAGGAAAAAATGTGTTTATTAACTTAAAAGTTACATGGAAAATTCCAGAGACTGTGTTGATTCATTTGCTAAAATAAGTTTTACATTTAAGCACACACTTGTCACTGGCATCTCTTCTTTTTTCTTTCTTTTTAAAATTATTAAAGCCATAATAAGATTTTGTTATCAAAACTTTATTATATACATCTGACTCAAAGAAAATCAGACCAGTTAGCTGATAAAGTTGATCCTTTCTCTTGCAATCAATCAAGGTTCCTAAAAGAAAAAAATAAATTGACTAGAGTGTAATAAAATGTAAGAAACCTACCACATATTGAAATATCTCATACTCTTGGTATTTCTACCATCACTTTGAAAATCATTGGTATTAAATTTTGAGATAGACATTAACAATTTGGGAGTTGAAATAGGAGTAGAAACAAACACCCAACTGAACCAAGGAACAGATCCGATAGCATGGTTGTATTCAGCATCCAAAGAACTCCATTACACGTATAACTTTGTATTTCTTTTTAAACAGAATATCATGTTAGCAGGTAAAGAAGCTAGTATTTTTAAATGGATGCTTAACAGCACAGTTAAACTAACCATCTGCAGAAATTATAAGAGAATTAACCGTATCTGAACTTCAGCTAAGCTCCAACACTCAACAGATAAAGGACCTGAAGTCGAAAGCTGTTAGTTCCTCTTGAATAAAGTATCCAGTTTCCCTTAGTTGAATAGACCCAAGTGTATGAACCGGCTTAAATCTTTAGACTGTGCTTTATAGGTTATAGATCCTAACTGCCTGCCTGCCTGCTGAGTTGTTTCAATTATGTCCAACTCTTTGTGACTCTGGACTTTAGCCCTCCAGGCTCCTCTGTCCATGGGATTATCCAGGCAAGAATACTGAAAAGGGTTGCCATGCTCTCCTTCAGGGAATCTTCAGGAATCGAATCTGTGTCTCATGGCTACATTGGCAGACAAGTCCACAGATCCTCACTATTGATGCTTAAATTATATTTCTGTCTACCAGACCTCTATATCCAAGCTATATCATTGTGGACTGTGCATCTATTTTATTTCTAGGCAACTTGTGATCAGTTAACTATTGCCATAGAACCCTATGGCAGTTAATCAGAATCAAAACACTCTGATCACCAATACTCCATATCTTATTGTAGCAACTGCATGCACCTTTATTCTAAGAGTTAAGTGCCACTATTTGGGCTTCCCTGGTGGTTCAGATGGTAAAGAGTCTGCCTGCAATGTGGGAGATCATGGTTCAATCCCTGGATCAGGAAGATCCCCTGGAGAAGGGAATGACCAGTCACTCCAGTATTCTTGCCTGGAGAATTCCATGGACAGAGGAGCCTGCGGGGCTATAGCCCATGGGGTCTGAAATGTATCCTATCATGTAAGAAACGAATCATCAGTCTATGTTCTATACAGGATACAGGATGCTTGGGGCTGGTGCACAGGGATGATCCAGAGAGATGATATGGGGTGGGAGGTGGGAGGGGGCTTCAGGATTGGGCACTCATGTACATCCGTGGCTGAGCCACTAACACTCATACTCACAGTCATTCGGTTTAGTTCACTAGCATCTCATTAGTCCCTTCGAGGTCAGGGACTGTTCAGTGTAGCAGTTGCCACCCTTCTCTCCAGTCTACTAAACAGAGCTCTTCAGGAAACCGGGCACTCAGTCTTCCCTAACACTAACATTATTTTTCATAGTAAGAAAGATGTGCTTTCTGAATTTTCAAATGAGATATAGTTTAGGGGATTGATGAGAACAAAGGTGATTCGTTCCATTGCTTCCCTTTCCTGAAGCCTTCTGTCTTCACTCTAGAACATACCTGAGCTTTTGTTTTAATCAAATATGAGGAGATGACAGATATGAGACTACTACCTTGAAAGAAGGGCTATCATTCACGGCTCCTGAGAGGACGGGCAGGTCATGCCGTGTGAGGCTGTATGAGGGAGCACCTGAGGCAGTCAGGAGGGAAAGGGACCAAAGGGAAGCTTGGGCCCAGGTTTATGGTATATTTTTGAGGGAAGAAAATAGACAAGGTAGGGTAGGTATGCTGAGTAAACTTAGGTTTGGAGCGTTTGCACATCTTCTGAAACTCTGGCCTTTTGGGGTGGTTCCTAGGTGTCAGGTACCCAGCTCTGGGGTGATTTTGGGCAGGGGCAATACTGGTTTCACGAGTGAGAATTTGATAAAAGCAGCTGGTTGGGAGTTTATGGCTTCTGTACTGGTTGGTTTGCATATCAAAGGTACACGCAAAGTCAAAGTTTTCACTGTTTCTAGGAATGACTTAACCCTCAGAAGGGCAATTTCTCCCTAGGCCTACAAGACTCTAAGATGTCAAGCATCAGAAAGTACAAAACATATGTGGGATTCTGATCCCAATTACTATGCCAGTTATGAGTCTGAAAGTGAAAGTCAGTCAGTAGTATCTGAATCTTTGTGACCCCATGGACAATACAGTCCACAGAGTTCTCCAGGCCATAGTACTGGAGTGGGGATCCCCTCCAGGGGATCTTCCCAACCCAGAGATCAAAACCAGGTCTCCAACGTTGCAGGTGGATTCTTTACCAGCTGAGCCACAAGGGCAGGAGATAAATGACAAACCAAAGTTAGCATCTTAAAATGGCATCCTGAAATAAATTATTTAAAATTGGGTAATTAGAGATCCAACCAGTCCATTCTGAAGATCAGCCCTGGGATTTCTTTGGAAGGAATGATGCTAAAGCTGAAACTCCAGTACTTTGGCCATCTCATGCAAAGAGTTGACTCATTGGAAAAGACTCTGATGCTGGGAGGGATTGGGGGCAGGAGGAGAAGGGGATGACAGAGGATGAGATGGCTGGATGGCAACACGGACTCGATGGACGTGAGTCTGAGTGAACTCCAGGAGTTGGTGATGGACAGGGAGGCCTGGAGTGCTGCGATTCATGGGGTCGCAAAGAGTCGGACACGACTGAACGACTGAACTGAACTGAACTGAATTGAATTAGAGAAAATTTTATTAAACTATTTCTAAAAATAAGTGCCTAGTGTAGAAAAATGACAAAGGATAAAGCAGTTCGCAAGGCTAGTAATAGCGGAGGCTGTTACCATTTCTAACTCTGAAATGGTAAGGAGTGGGAACAGTTAGCAGAACCTGGAGACAAAAAACTCTGGAGAAAGATCATTTAACAGGATCTGGGACCTTTGGCTGTGGAACAGAGCCAGCGGCCAGGGCTGTTAGTAAGAGCAGGAAAGTAAATACCCTTGTCTCATCTTTATCCCTTATTTTGATCCCCTGTAGGGGTCCCTCATGGATTAAGCTCAACTAAAAGACAAAGGAATTCATTGCTATAATCCTTCTAAACCAGCCTTCTGGAGCGCAGGGGACTTCTCTTGAGTGGGCTGTGGATATGGAAAGGCTAAGCTTTCATCTTGAGGTATATTCTAGTTTGATTGGGCTGGACTTGCTCTCTAAAATGGTTGAAATCTAGGACAGGACTTCAACCATCTATGCACTTCATACTTTCACCTAGAGAGAGGCTGGAGGAACAGGAAATGGGGCGAGCTCCTGGGGGGAGTGCCTCCAAGAACAACCCCTGGTGTGTTAGTGCGTTCACTCTATGTTCTGATAGTTAGGACAGGATTTTAGCCATTACAACAGGGGCTGGTTAACTTTATGCAAAATGCTACATAATAAATATTTTAGATTTTGCAGGTCAGATGGTCTTTATCACAACTGCTTAACTCTCAGCATAGCTCAAAAGCAGCCATAGGCAACACCTAAGCAAATGGATGTGACCAGGATCTTATAAAACCTTATTTACAAATTAGATTGAGGACAGGATTTGGCTCAGGGCCCATGGTTTCCAGACCCCTACTCTATAGAAGCTGGAATCAGGAATAGGACATTGAATTAGAAGCACATTATATAGCCTGGACTAACCCAACAATAGTTGGTGAATGGTGAGAATCAGTCAGTATAATTACATACTCAGTTTTACACTCATCAAAATGACTCAAAACAGTGAGTCTATGGTCACAAGATTAATTTCTGATTTCCTTGGCTATAAGGTTGATGCTGTTTTTCTAGTTAGGTTTGGTTCAGGAACCCAGTGGAACCAAGACTCTAGGTAGGAGGCACCCTTGACTTTTCAGAAATATAAAGATGCAGCTGTCCTGCTCTAGTGGGCTTCCAAGACCCCTGCACGAGCCTCCCTTTCCTACCAGACTCTTCCTTGTACATACGTTCTTCTACTTAGGCTTTCCTCATCCAATCTACTGCTCATTCCTGGGTCTCAGAACAGAGGGCTTGCTCTCCAGATTCTAGATTTTCTTTATTTGACCAGTGCTGGTTAGGCAGAACGTAGGTTAAAATTGCTTCATTTCCAGCTTGTATACTTGTACATATATATATTTTTTCATTTGCTCTCATAGCTAAATTGGTTTTAAATTATTGGTTATTTTAAAAACGGACCTGACTTGGTGCCTACATTTTTAAGCCATTAAAAGCTCTAATTGGAGATTCAGGAATGAAATCCATTTGGACTTCCAGATTTATTAGCTTCTGAATCACACACAGCAGAAACGAGAACATTGGAGTGCTCTCATCCAGATTTGAGTTACTTCAAAGTGGCTTCAACATAAAGAAGACACAGTTCATGGCTTTTAGCTCCAGATTCACACACTTGATTGTGTAGAGTTCTGGATTTTGTCCAAAAGTTCTGACACTTGAAAAAAAAATATGCACTTTTCTTCTATAGAGGAGGGAATAGATTCCCAGGCACATAATGACTTTCCCTGTGGCACAGTCATGAACTATCTGCCTGCCAATGCGGAGATGCAAGAGGCTCTGGTTCGATCCCTGGGTTGGGAAGATCCCCTGGAGAAGGAAATAGCTAGCCACTCCATTATTCTTGCCTGGAAATTTCTAAGATAGAAAAGCCTGGTGGGCAACAATCCATAGGGTTGCAAAAGAGTCCAACACAACTAAGCATGCACACACACACACACACACAATGACTTTTCCTCAGTCCCTCAAATGTCAGTCTTTCTGACAATGGTGTGCCTTCCAGTGAAAGGGGTTGATCTGAGAGTGTAGCCACATTGTACAGCTGTGATACTGGGCCAGTGGGGGAAGAACTGAGCTTTGTTTTCACCTTATGAATTGGACTAGGCAGAATTGTGAGTCAGCCTGTTGTGATCCTAAAAGCAGACCTGCTCATCACCTAGCTAGTCTAGTGGCTGTTTGCCATTCCTAAGGCAGAATGTGAAAACCAGCAGCAGTGGCTGCCTACGCTTGCTCTTTGGAAAGAAAGCTATGATCAACCTAGACAGCATATTGAAAAACAGAGACATTACTTTGCCAACAAAGTTCCGTCTCGTCAAGGCTATGGTTTTTCCAGTAGTCAGGTATGGATGTGAGAGTTGGACTGTGAAGAAAGCTGAGTGCCGAAGAATTGATGATTTTGAACTGTGGTACTGGAGAAGACTCTTGAGAGTCCCTTGGACTGCAAGGAGATCCAACCAGTCCATCCTAAAGGAGATCAGTCCTGGGTTTTCATTGGAAGGACTGAGGTTGAAGCTGAAACTCCAATACTTTTGGCCACCTGATGCGAAGAGCTGACTCTTTGGAAAAGACCCTGATGCTGGGACGGATTGAGGGCAGGAGGAGAAGGCAGTGACAGAGGATGAGATGCCTGGATGGCATCTCTGACTCAATGGACATGGGTTTGGGTGGACTCTGGCAGTTGGTGATGGACAGGGAGGCCTGGTGTGCTGCAGTCCATGGGATCACAAAGGGTTGGACATGACTGAGCGACTGAACTGAACTGAACTCAACTCTTCTGAAGGATATCCAGAGCAGCTGTGGAGGGTGGGGAGGGAGGAGGAAAGCACAGAGATGGAGAGAATCCATAGGATTTCTAGATGTGTATAAGAGACAGGTGAAATGGATATTCATTTAACTATTACAACAAAAAGTTTAGAATAATCTAAATGTTCACCAAAAAGAAACAAGATGAAAAAAAA
>SJYT01044229.1:37955-52173 GCA_006410635.1 Cephalophus harveyi | reverse complement strand
TGCAGTCTGAGACAGCTACATGCATTCTGCTGAGCTTCAGAAGGCCTGAGCTTGGGCAAGATCACAAGTTCAAAAGAGTCTTACTGGAGGAACATGAAATCAAGATTCCAGTCCTAGCTTTGCCTTAATTGCTATGTAAGTGAGGTCTAATCATTCAGCCTTCGGTGGGAGTTGGTTTCCTTATCTGTGAAGTAGGGATAATTAGTCCTGCCCTATCTCCCTCAAAGAGATTATGACAAGTACCAAATGAGAACATTAATGAATGCCGAAGAACTTTGAAAGCTTTATAAAGCAAAAGCAAAAGATGGTATTATCAATTGACTCACTAGCCACAGAATATTCTCTCTACCAAACACAAACATCTCATCCAGGCTTCCACATCCTTCTTTCAACTGGACTTGACTTTAAGAGCAGCTGTTATCAATTTCTTGCCTGGGATTGATAAGCGAAGCTATTCCCATGACATTTCTTTCCACACTACCTTTTGCTCATCCCCATGTGCACATTTTATGTATTTTGTTTCTAGCTTTCCTCCTAACTCTTTTTCAGTTCTCCTCACAGCTGCACCCTATGTCTGAAAGCTGGCTCTGTACGCCTCCCCACTCAGCCTCCCTCTTATTTAGAGCAGTCCGTGGGAAGTAGCGTCTCCTCCTGCACATCAGCTAGCATCTACAGACCGATAAGCTCTTCTCATTTCACCTTTAGTGCCAACACCACCCCACCACTGGAAGTTAGACAGGATGAAATCTTTCCCTTTCCTTAATGCTTTCTTTCATCCTCAACACTTCGTTAGACATCAGGTCCTATCGCCTCTATCTCCTGAATCTCCGTATTGTTGCCACTGTTTTTCTCTGGGCCCAAATCTCTGATACCTTGGATTATCGTCACAGTTTACTGATCAGATTCCCTATTTCCAGTCTGTTTTCCTGCCAGTATATCTTCCACTCTACTGCCAAACTGATGCTTTTAACACACAAATCTGATCATGCCTTTCCTCTGCTTTGGATACTTCAATAACTCTTAGAATTAAGAGTTTAATTTTTAGAATAAAGTTCAAACATAGCACAGCAGTGCACAAACCTCACCCCGGTCTGCCCCCACCTATCCCTTTCCCTCCTGGGATGGGCCCTTTTTAGGTCTTGAACTCATGCACGAATTTGAGGAAGCAGAAATTTATAGGTAAAGATTTGCAACCAAATGGCTATTTGCTCCGGAAGCTCAGCCCTGCCACCTTTTGGAGCACGTTTGAAGTCCCTCCTCAAGCCTTCCTCCCTGCCATTCCTCACACAGACGTCGAGCTCTGGCCATGCAGATACTTGGGAGTTCTCCAGTGATGGGTGGCTTCTTTGGTGCCTTCAAACTTTGTGTCTCCTCTGCTGGGAATTCCTTCTTTCTTTCTTTGTCCAGCTAAAGACAACTTGTCCTTCAAAACTTAGTTCAAATACTACTACCCTGATGAGGTCTTCTCCGATTCTTCATCTACTGATTCCCATCTTGTGGTTCAAGAACAGCTTGGATAGTCTTCTATCCCACCTTCCCTCAATAGGGTTTTAATCCTTTGTGTGTTTATTTGTTGGGAAATTTGAAAGCAGAGATTTTGTCGTAATTGACTGTAAAGCATGTTAAAGCACGTTAAAGCAGCTTAAAGCACGTTCAGTTCAGTTCAGTCGCTCAGTCGTGTCCGACTCTTTGCGACCCCATGAATCGCAGCACGCCAGGCCTCCCTGCTCATCACCATCTCTCGGAGTTCACTCAGACTCACATCCATCGAGTCAGTGATGCCATCCAGCCATCTCATCCTCGGCCGTCCCCTTCTCCTGCCCCCAATCCCTCCCAGCATCAGAGTCTTTTCCAATGAGTCAACTCTTCGTATGAGGTGGCCAAAGTATAAGAAGCACTAGATAAAATGCTTGCTGAATTAAATTGAAGTGTTCTTATCTAGAATACTTTTCTCCCTCTCTCTAACATATCTTATTATTCTCTTAAGGTTACTCTCAAAGACAATCTCTTTATATAATCTTGCTTTATTATCTCAATCATCATGAATGGTCTTCTGCTTGATTTTGTTTATTGCTAGTGTGTGTTTTTAGCATTGTATGCTAATTTAGAGGTGGCTTTGAAATATATCATGCTTCCATCATTGTTATGCTTTAAATATAAAATGCAATGCAGGGTACAGTATGCTGGGAAAAGAGTCAGAAGAGCTTCTTTTAGTTTCACTCTGCTATGAACTAAATGTGTGGCCCTGGGCAAAATATTGATTTCTTTTTCCCTCTTGGTTTAAATTTTCTTATTTTGAAAATGAGGGATCTATACAATCTTTAAGGTACCTGCCTGTTAAAAGACTACATGCCATTGATGTCTTAAATTCTTTTCCATATTACATCTCATATATTTCACTTTTAGAATCACACTGAATATTTTGCATGCAGGGGTATGTTGTGCTGCAATCCCTTTTGTCTGTGGGTCACTGACTATAAATCTTAATATCTATGTAAAAGGAGTGCTTAGTAAACTTAGTAAACTCTACACATCACCTCCAGAGATTGTGTGAAAGAATGCTGTACAAAGGGTTAACATAATCTTTTTTTTTTTTTAACAACTTCAAATCTCTAGATTACACCATGAGTTATGTGTGGTTAATGAATCTCATGGATTCATCCCTATAACGAGTCTATCCTTTAGAAAGAAGTCCAGATTGAATCTTCAAACCTTCTTTTTGAAGTAGGAATTTCCTTCCATCTTGGGAAAAGATATTCTGATTCAAAGTGGGAAAAAGAGCTCTAAGAGACCCTGAAAGAGCTTCAAAGGAATTTTTGGAATCCAAACTATGGCAAGAAAATTAAGAAAAACTAAAAAAAAAAAAAAAGCGCAATTGATTTTTTTCTTCTTAATCTAAGGGAAGATGTGCTGCGCTACAGAGTCTAATTTAGGGTTTTTCCAGACTACGACTTTCTGACTGGTGGTCAGAGATGTTTTTTTCTGATTCCGGGGAAAGACCAAAGGTGAGTGGCTGCAGTCATAAGTGATGATATTTATTGCAGTCATACTGGCTTTAAAAAAAGAAAACTCTGTGTTTATCCAGCACAGGGGCTCTTCATTGTCTTTCATCTTAGCTTTTGAAAATCAGGAGCCTTCTTCCTCAGCACTGACCGTATCTATAGAGGTCTCAAGCTTGGGCTACAGAGATCAAAGAACTGCAGTGGGAGAAATGCTGCCGAGCTGAATATTGGATCCTAAGCACCAAACACTCTATTTTAAAGAGTAAATACAGTTTTTCCGTGACTAATTCAGATCAACTCTGTTGTTGAAATTGTAACAGTCACTAGGCATTTAATCCACCTCAATCATCTGTTTCTTTTCTGTTGGTCAGGGTAGGTGGGAAATGGCCTTGATGTTCTAATGAAAGGAATCTCAATGACAGTAACTACACATTTATTGGGCTTTCATGGTGGCTCAGGTGGTAAAGGATCTGCCTGCAACGCAGGAGACCTGGGTTCAATCCTGGGGTATGGATGATCCCCTGGAGGAGGAAATAGTAATCCACTCCAATAATGCTTGCCTGGGGAATTCCATGGACAGAGGTGCCTGACAGGCTGTAATCCATGGGGTGGCAAAGAATTGGACACGACTGAGTGACTAACACTTTCACTTTGCATGTTTCATTATTTGTTTAGTTTTATATCTCTACCAAGACCATATTCGAGTTTTTGACACCTAAAGCAGATCAATCTTAACCTTCCCCACCTCTATACACAAAATTAGTTTCTGTAATGATTATTATTCTCTGTGGTACTCAATACACTACACTATGAATACCTTGAAGTCAGATATTATGACTTATTTATCTTTGAATACTGAAGTGAGTTGCCATTTCCTCCTCCAAAGGATCTTCATGACCCCAGCATCGAACCTGCATCTCCTGCAGCTCCTGCATTGGCACGTGGATTCTTCACCACTGAGCCACTTGGGAAGCCCCTTTAAATCTTCAAGGTCTAGTATTCTTTCTTTTTATTTTTTGCTCTTATGGCTTTATTGATTTTTTTTTTGATTGCATGGCATGTGGGATCTTTTTTTCTTTTCTTCTTACTTTACAATATTGTATTGGTTTTGTCATACATCAACATGAATCCACCACAGGTGTACACGTGTTCCCCATTCTGAACCCCTCTCCCTCTTCCCTCCCCATACCATCCCTCTGGGTCATCCCAGTGCACCAGCCCCAAGCATCCAGTATCATGCATTGAACCTGGGCTGGCGACTTGTTTCATATATGATATTATACATGTTTTAATGCCATTCTTCCAAATCATCCCACCCTCGCCCTCTCCCACAGAGTCCAAAAGACTGTTCTATACATCTGTGTCTCTTTTGCTGTTTCGCATACAGGGTTATCATTACCATCTTTCTAAATTCCATATATATGCATTAGTGTACTGTATTGGTGTTTTATTCTTCCTGACTTTTTAGTAGGTGCTCTAGAATTGCTTATGAATTGAGTGGATAAATGGATAATTCTCTGTAGCATAGCCAGGATTGAATACTAAGTGACTTTTAGCATGCTAGAGATGATACACTGCATTAGACAGAGGTCTGCATTTTCCTTGGTTTGCCTAGGCAATACCTAGAGAATTCTTTAAAGGAGTTATATAGTTCTACCAAAGAAAGCCTATGGACTTGACAATAGGTTCATCTATTCCCATGTCAAGTATGATCTCTTCAACTCTTTCAAAGCCATAGCTCCTGGCATTTCAAGTTCTTGAGCTATAGGCCCAAAGTGGGTCAGACGCCTGAACTGTCATAGTTAATTTGCTCTTACTATTGAAAGTCTGCGCTGGATGTCAAAAATTACACAATTATGTCTCTTACCCACTAATTGTTACTCAGTTTTCATTTTTCACACTCGTTTTGCAAGCACTGAAGTGCAAATTAAATAGTGATTAGGGGGTAATAATATACAACTACACAATTCTTCAGGCTTCTGTACAATACCAGTTGCTCCACTGAAATTCTCAGTAAAGATGCTAAAGCAAGCACCACCATCCAAAGAATTTGAGTTCTCTGTCACTCTCAAGATGATCCATTTAAAAATAAACTTTCTGCCAGAATTTCTGTTTATCCATGGCTACAAAAGCAAGGAAGCAAGCAAGAATACCAGCAATCTTTAACAAGTAACTCCTTTGCCAAATTCACAACTTAACCCTGAAAAATAGGAGAGTTATGTCAGTGACTAAGATCTGAATTTGCTTCCCAAGTGATCGAGACGGTTTTCCACTCCACAAATGTAAGAGCAGATTCATTTATCCAATTAATATTCAGTTCAGGTCAGTGACTCAATCTTGTCTGACTCTTTGTGACACCAAGCACGCCTGCCTTCCCTGTCCATCACCAACTTCCAGAGTTTGCTCAAACTCATGTCCATAGTGTTGGTGATGCCATCCAACCATCTCATCCTCTGACCTCATTCTCGCCTTGACCTCAATCCTCCCAGCATCAGGGTCTTTTCCAATGAGTTAGTTCTTCACTTCAGGTGGCTAAAGTATTGGAGTTTCAGCTTCAGTGTCAGTCCTTCCAAAGAATATTCAGGACTGATTTCCTTTAGGATGGACTGGTTGGATCTCCTTGATGTCCAAGGGACTCTCGAGAGTCCTCTCCAACACCACAGTTCAAAAGCATCAGTTCTTCAGTGCTCAGCCTTCTTTATGGCTCAACTCTCACATCCATACATGATTACTAGAAATACCATAGCTTTGACTCGATGGAATTTTGTTGGCAAAGCAATGTCTCTGCTTTTGAATATGCTATCTAGGTTGGTCATAGCTTTTCTCCCAAGGAGCAAGTGTCTTTTAATTTCTTGGCTGAAGTCACCATCTGCAGTGATTTTGGAGCCCAGAAAAATAAAGTTTGTCACTGTTTCCATTGTTTTTCCATCTATTTTCCATGAAGTGATGGGACTGGATGCCATGATTTTAGTTTTCTGAACGTTGAGTTTTATTATTATTATTGTATATATTTTTTTACTTTACAATATTGTATTGGTTTTGCCATACATCTGCCATGGGTATACACGTGTTCCCAATCCTGAACCCCCCTCCAACCTCCCTCCCCATACCATCCCTCTGGGTCATCCCAGTGCACCAGCCCCAAACATCCTGTATCCTGCATTGAACCTGGACTGGCGATTCGTTTCATATATGATGTTAGTTTTAAGTCAGCTTTTTCTGTCTCCTCTGTCACTTTCATCAAGAGGCTCTTTAGTTCTTCTTCGCTTTCTGCCATAAGGGTGGTGTCATCTGCATATCTGAGGTTATTGATATTTCTCCCAGCAATCTTGATTCCAGCTTGTGCTTCCTCCAGCCCAGAATTTCACATGATGTACTCTGCACATAAGTTAAATAAGCAGGGTGACAATATTCAGTCTTGATGTACTCCTTTCCCAATTTGGAACCAGACCATTGTTCCATGTCTGGTTCTGACTGTTGCTTCTTGACCTGCATACAGATTTCTCAGGAGGCAGGATGCAATTAATATTAATAACATCTTAAGGAATATCAGGTCTTAGGAGGCAAGCAATATGTATCTTACAATATGCTTTGGAAATTCTTCAAAGTGTTCCAATCTTCAAAGTGAAACAGGGTGGTGGAAGAGTGTGAGCTCTAGGATCTCCCATGATCTGGGATGGGAGGGGGTGTTATTATCCTCCAGTTGCATAAAATAGTTAAAAAAAATAAATATCCCTCTTGATTCGTGCCCTGGCAATTCAGAATCTTGCCCAGAAGATAATGATAATTCACAGAAGAAATTCCAATGGCCTAGAATAATCCCCCACCCCTTTTTTTGCTTTTGACATTTTTGGGGTTCTATTATTTGTATATGCTTGGCACTCTGCTAAGGCAGCTTTGCATGAATTAGATAACTGACTTTAATTCTCTGTTATCCTGTAAAGTAGTGAAGTAGCGTTGATTTCTCTTTTTTTACACGTGAGGCAACTGAGATGTTCAGGTAATTAGCCAGTATCTGAAACCAGATTTTCTTGTTAGTTCATGTGCAATATTCTTTTTTATAAAATGACAGGAAAGACACTGGGAAAAGTGGTCAGTGTCCTCTGAGTGACTTTTCCCTTTCTATGGCTATTAGTTTGCCTGTTTTCCTTCGAACATGAGTTTTAACTGCATTGGCCATTTTCCAGTTTGTTAAATTTATCATGCCTTCTCTCACACCTCCTGGCTTTGCACAGGTTGTTATCAGAGATCACTATTTCCTTTCTCAGTGCCTGATAAAGTTCTTCCTACTGGAGCCATCAGAAAAGTTTTAACCACCTCTGGGAAGTCTGCAATTTCCCTTAGCACCTGGCACTTCTACAGTTATAGTGCTAATTACATGCATCCTAAAGCCTTGCTTACTGTACTATCCATAGCTGTAAACCTTGTGAAGGAGGGCGGAGTTACCTGTAGCACCCAGCATAGCGCCTGGAGCCTAATAAGTGCAGACCACTGATTGGCTGTGTTTGCATTCATGAATGTGTGCTCAGTAGCTAAGTCCAGTCCAACTCTTTGTGACCCCATGGACTGGAGCCCACCAGGCTCCACTGTCTATGGGATTTCTCAGGCAAGAATACTGGGGTGAGTTGCCATTTCCTTCTCCAAGGGATCTTCTCAACCCAGAGATCAAACCTGCCTCTCCTGCATAGGCAGGTGGATTCTTTACCAGTGAGCCACCAGGGAAGCCCAACTGTGGCTGAGTCTGATTGCAATTTCTCTGCTCTCTCTTTAAACCTCCAGTCTAGAATGTGCAAAGAACACTAACAGCGGTGATCTCTGGAGTCGGGGAATGGAAACTAGGTGGGAGGGGAGTATGTTTTCCTTTGTATACCTTTGGTGTGAATAATTTACTATGTACAGCAATAAAATTGTAAATAAAGACAAAAAGTATTAAAAAAAAAAACACCCTCTGGCAAGGTGATTTGAAAAGGCTGCACTTTTCCACATGTTGTCTTTATCTAAACTCTTTCTATGTGTTGGCAAACCAAGAGCTCTCATCAGAAGCACTGATGGATCCATTGGCGAAACACTGGTGCAGGAATAGGAATCTCCTATTTAGCTCACTCAGTACACTGGCTGTGAACCACAATCTGCTGCTACTGGATGCAGCATAGAGAACCAAAGCTTGTCCAGAAAAATTCTCACATTCAAGGCTTACAAAAGAGCCATGCCCAATATATTTGTTTGATCTATAAAAAATTTTTAATTTTTCCCAATGTATATTATATACCATAAATCACTTGAGGCTTGAGAAAAACTGAGATAGTTTGGCTGAAATGTAATAGGACATTCTCTTTTGATAAGAAAACAATATAAATGCACTCGATATGAATCAGCCCCAATAAATAATCCAGGAGATTTTTAAGGTAGAAAAATAAGTTTCTCAGGGCTATAAATCCATAAGGAAATAGACTGCTAGAGAATATATTGAACTAACTGGGAAGCAAACTCCATTAAAAGAAGATTAAATTAAAAGCTCAGAATGACTTCAAAGTGCCCTTGTTTCGAGGGAGAATATGGAGACCCACAAGCGGAAATGGAATGTAGAATAGTTGATCATAAATATGATCTGTTAATAAAGGAGCAAAAATTAAAGTTATTTTAATTCAACAAATGGTTATTAAGTGCCTCTTCAGAACATGGAAAGCTTTCTTAGGTACTGCAAAGCATATAGGATGCAAGGCCAAGTCTTTCCATTAAGGGAATTTACAATCCAAAATGGTGGTGATAAGACAACTATTCAAGTAACTTCAGTGACCAAAAATTTAGAATTATCTCCTGAGGGGTATACACTATGCCCTAAAAAGTACAATTTCGGGACCTTATGTAGGGTCAAGTCGAGACTTCCTTCATGACCACTGGGGTTTGGGGTCTGCAGTGGAGTAGGAAGCATTCTAGAAAGAAGGAATAAGTGGAGCAGAGAGTTGGTGTTAGGAGCAAATGTAAAGGTTAAAGAAACACACACATAAAAATGATTATTTGTATTGTTGAGAGGGTCTCAGCTGGAGAAACTAAGATGAGTTTTTCAACCAGAAAACACTCATGTGTTTCTTGCAGTGCTTTGGTTCCTGAAACGTATTTCTGAGTGCCCCAAAGAGTTATCAGGCAAACAACCTGTTCTAAAGGAAGAAAGGGTTGAGGAGTGAAAGGCGGTATATGCTGTGGATAAGAGTACACACTCTGAAGTCAAACCTGGGCTTGAATCTTGACTCCTCCATGCTGATAAGCTATGCAATTTCTCTCAGTGATGGAGATAATGATTGGTGTAAATGATGTAATGATTAATGTACTTCAAATGCTTAATAGAATGCCTGGCAGCTATCACAAGTTCAATAAATTATGACTATCATTAATGCTTTTAGTGTTGCCATTATTTTTATGCTTGGTTTCAGGCCAGTGGCAGGGTTGGGGTGCAGAGGTGCTGGTCAGCTGTATTTTCTGGTAATGCAGTGTCGTGGAGTCACGCCTGAGATCCAGGGGGAGAGATGGCAATAGTACAGTGGCTGAAAATGAGAAGAGTGAGCCTGAGAGGTGCACGAGGTAGCATGGCACTCCAGCCCACGGGGCAGACTCATGGCGTGCTAGTGGGTGAAGGCTGTTGGAGCCACTGAACCCGGCAACCAGCTGTCAAAGCCACCGAGCGCGCACACTACGTTTAGAACGAAGAACATGGTACAGTGGAGTGGCCCTCTGTGATGGCCACAGATGGCGCCTGCAGCAGCAGCATTTTAGAGATCCAGAAAAGAAGGAGGGAAAAGGGTGGAAGGGAGCCATTGCTTAGCGGAGAATTTGAGAGATGGCATGTCTATCAAGTCTCTGAGGACTTAGGGAAATTCAGGAAGAAATTGGAGGAAGCTAGGCTAGGAGGCAGTCAGTTACTATTTAGTGACTACTCCGGGCCTCTTCTGCCTCTGTACCTTCCACCCTGACCCCCAACCCTGGCTATTGCCCCAGGTTGATGCCATGTAGGGTAACACTGGTTACATTGAGGCGGGAGAAACAGAACCAGGTGTGGGAGGATAGCAGGGTGCAGGGGGAGAGGCTGGGGGAGAGATTGGAACAGACAGTTTCCTCTGATTCTTCAAGCTGGATTCTCCTCCCAAGAAGGTGGGCAAGACAATTCATTTTCAGAGGAAAGAAAATGTTATATCCGTTAGGTCTATTTCTTTAACAAAAAATGACAGAAAAAAAAAAACCTTCAACTAACACTTAGATCCTATTTGACACCAACTTCTTGATATCATTTCTCATATTAAAGGGCGAGAATCCTAATTAAGGCCTACCGCAATAACTATTAATCACTTTTAATTGAGCTTAGATAAAACCATCTTGTGCTTCAATAGATGAGGCTTTGTTTTGTTACACTTTATGGCAATTAAAGGCTTTAGACAACCTGTCATTTTAGCTTCTTAATATCATGTTGCTGCTTCAATATTTTCTTTAATATTTAGCAACACATGCTTTTGGTGACCATACAATATTACTCCAATGCACCTCTTGATTCCTTGACCCCCTAATCTCTTGGGATAGTTGTAAAAAGGGTTTTCCTTCCAACCAGCAGGTGACTTTGAAGACATATTGCCATATGGTGCTAAAAACATTGTAATATATCACCACTTGTTTGCCAGCTGTTGTTCTCCTCTGCTAGGCAGTGATTCAGATGCTCTGGGATGATTTTTAAAAATGAATCTTGCTAAATAAAAGAGTTTTCATCGTCATGTCCCATTTCATTATTATTAGCTGGATATTTCAAACATACAGAGAAAAACAACTTGAAAAGAATCCTTTATATATGAAAATAGTATTTTTGTGCTGTCTAGGTGCCTGCCAGCCTCGTGCATGACAGCATTCCCATTTCACAGAATAGGCGATGGAGCCATCGGATACTGATTCCATGAGGCCACTTGAATGTAGACGGACACCGTCAAGGGTTCTTTCAAGGCAATGGGATCTCAAGCTGCTTTCTACCTTGTCTGAGCAGAGACAAGCCCAGACTTTCTGTAGCTGCATAGCCAGCTGCTTTTGTGGTATGGTTCAAGAAGGGCAGGGAAGTCCCCTACTGTCTCTCTATGCAGCGGTGCCTGCATTTCCACCATTACTGATCTAGGATTTGAAGTAAGGAACTTTTCCTCCAGAATTTCTCTTTGAAATCTTCATATGTTACATGGGTGGGACACAGTTTATAGTGTGCAAGGATTAACACTGAGACCCAGCCTTTGGTTTCCTTTACCTTATATCCATCTTCATCTAGGTATCCCTAGTACCTGCTAAGCACTCAATGACTGCTCATTGATGAGTGATTGAATGACTGAATGCACAAACAAAAGAATATGACCGGCCTCCATCGAAAGAGCACTGGTTAAGAATGTGTCCCTTGACATATGTACGGAGCAGAGAGGCTTGGCGTGGGAGGATGTTAAAAATGTCTAGTCAGTTCACTACCTGAAATGCCACAGAATTCCAGGGCATGTTTTGGTAGAAAGAGCTTCCTGTTGCCATCTCTATGGAGTTACTGAGCAGCTTTATGAATGACGTATGTACCCCACAATGCTGTGTGTGAACAACTGCTTCTTCATTGGAAGGGCCTTTCAACCCTTAGCAGATGAGAAGACTTTCTGCAGGATGCTCTGTACTGATCATGGTATGCTACTGCTGCTGCTAAGTCACTTCAGTCGTGTCCGACTCTGTGTGACCCCATAGACAGCAGCCCACCAGGCTGGCTTCCCTGTCCCTGGGACTCTCTAGACGAGAACACTGGAGTGGGTTGCCATTTCCTTCTCCAATGTATGAAAGTGAAAAGTGAAAGGGAAGTTGCTCAGTCATGTCCGACTGTTCGCAACTCCATGGACTGCAGCCCACCAGGCTCCTCCATCCATGGGATTTTGCAGGCAAGAGCACTGGAGTGGGGTGCCATCGCCTTCTCTGGATCATGGTATAGCACCATTTTTTTTTTCACCCAGCTCAGGGTCAAAGTGCAATCCGACCAGTTCTACTATCATTGATGGAACTGCCATTTTGGCAGTCAACAAACTGACATTTAACAAACCCATCACTGAATTGCTGTCCGATGCTTGCCCTCAAGTTTTGGCAACTGGACGACAAGTCTTTTCCTGGCAAAATACCAGATTCTAATAAAAGTATGTTTAAGATGGATAAATGCATTTGAAATCATTAGAGCAGGACTTGGATTCATAGTCAGGTTTGGTATTCCCAGCCACAAAGGGAAACATCAGATAGTGATGAATTTATGATAGTCCAGAAGGAAAGCTTAATCCAATAGGATGAAAAGGTAAAGCTGAAAGAAAGACTGTTCTGGAGGTGATGGCTTCAGCGAATAGCAACAGGACAAAATTTAAAATTTCACTCTGCGAATTCAAACAATGGTGAGAAAATGCTAAAAATTCTATCACAAGAACTGGAAATGTTAAGATCTGAAATTGTTGGTGGGTTAAACAAGTAATTCAACTTCTTTCACTTTGGAAGGAAATGGGAAAAACTTCATGTTAACAAGCATTTGATATATACTTGCTGTGGTAATAATTGCTTGACCATTACTTATGTGCTAAGCATAGTGCTAAATGATTTTTTGTTGATCATTTCTCTTTATTCTCATTCCACCCTTATGACATTGCTTTAGGCATTGCTGTTTTTCCTATTGTTTAGTTGCTCAGTTGTGTCCAACTCTTTTGCAACTCAATGAGTGTAGTCCACCAGGCTCCTCTGTCCATGAGATTTCCCAGGCAAGAATCCTAGAGCGGCTTGCCATTTACTCCTTCAGAGGATCTTCCTGACCCAAGGATTGAATCTGAATCACTTATTTTTTTATTTTTTTTTTTAATTTTATTTTTACTTTATTTTACTTTACAATACCGTATTCACTTATGTCTCCTGCACTGGCAGGCGGGTTCTTTACTACTAGCGCCGCCTGGTGCTGCTTACACCTAGGTGTAAATAGCTCTTAGGTGTAAAGAGCGAAGAGTCGGACACAACTGAGAGACTTCACTTTCACGTTTCACTTTCATGCATTGGAGAAGGAAATGGCAACCCACTCCAGTGTTCTTGCCTGGAGAATCCCAGGGGCGGCAGAGCCTGGTGGGCTGCCATCTATGGGGTCGCACAGAGTCGGACACAATTGAAGCGACTTAGCAGCAGCAGCAGCAGCAGCAGCAGCGGAGCCTTAAGAGTCAATTTAGCCAGTCTTTTAAAACTGGCTCTGTTCTCGCCCTCAACCCCTGGGCTAGGCACAGTGGGAAGGCAGGAGATGCGGTACTGTCCACAAAGTCCCCTGCACCAGGCCTGTGCCCCCTGCCCCAGATGCTGGGCGGATGCTCGTGGGTTGCAGATGCCCCACCCCCTCCTGAGTTCCCTCCATGGGCTTGCTCGTTCTTCCCCACCATTGCGGCTTGCTGCACATCGATGTTTCAAGGCAGGCATCTCTGTGCCTTTGTTTCTGTCCTAGAGAGTCTTACTCCATGCACAGGACCAAGAATGTACTTGACTGGACCACTTACCACTTTCCTATCCCCTGCTAACTGTTGCAAACTCATCCTTAACAGCACTTTGTTAATAAAGCTTGTCTAGAAGGCAATAGCAACCCACTCCAGTACTCTTGCCTGGAAAATCCCATGGATGGAGGAGCCTGGTAGGCTGCAGTCCATGGGGTCGTTAAGAGTCAGACAGGACTGAGAGACTTCACTTTCACTTTTCACTTTCATGCATTGGAAAAGGAAATGGCAACCCACTCCAGTGTTCTTGCCTGGAGAATCCCAGGGATGAGGGAGCCTGGTGGGCTGCTGTCTATGGGGTCACATAGAGTTGGACACGACTGAGTTGACTTAGCAGCAGCAGCAGCTAAATCCTCATCTCAGGCTCTGCTTCTAGGCAACCTGATCAATGAAGAGTCATGCAACCTTAAATACAAGAAAAAACTTTCAGAACAGTGCCATTTAAAGATGGAACCAGTGGTCTGGGTCAATGCTAAGCTCCCTTTATTAGGAAGGATAAAGCACTCCCTGGGTCCAAGATCTGGACAGGGCATTTTGTAGGTACTTCAAGCATGCACTCCCTGGTGGCTCAGAGGTTAAAGCATCTGCCTGGAATGGTGGAGACCCAGGTTCGATCCCTGGGTTGGGAAGATCCCCTGGAGAAGGAAATGGCAACCCACTCCAGTACTCTTG
>SJYT01044229.1:3812-36925 GCA_006410635.1 Cephalophus harveyi | reverse complement strand
ATTCCATCACCTCCACTAGCTTTGTTCGTAGTGATGCTTTCTAAGGCCCACTTGACTTCACATTCCAAGATGTCTGGCTCTAGATTAGTGATCACATCATCATGATTATCTGGGTCGTGAAGATCTTTTTTGTACAGTTCTTCCGTGTATTCTTGCCACCTCTTCTTAATATCTTCTGCTTCTGTTAGGTCCAGACCATTTCTGTCCTTTATTGAGCCCATCCTTGCATGAAATGTTCCCTTGGTATCTCTAATTTTCTTGAAGAGATCTCTAGTCTTTCCCATTCTGTTGTTTTCCTCTATTTCTTTGCATTGATCGCTGAAGAAGGCTTTCTTATCTCTTCTTGCTATTCTTTGGAACTCTGCATTCAGGTGCTTATATCTTTTCTTGTCTCCTTTGCTTTTCGCCTCTCTTCTTTTCACAGCTATTTGTAAGGCCTCCCCAGACAGCCATTTTGCTTTTTTGCATTTCTTTTCCATGGGAGTGGTCTTGATCCCTGTCTCCCGTACAATGTCAGGAACCTCATTCCATAGTTCATCAGGCACTCTATCTATCAGATCTAGGCCCTTAAATCTATTCCTCACTTCTGTTGCCTCACAGTTAAGAAAATAAATACTGTACTCTCACTTCTTGGATTCAAATCCTAACTCCGTTATTTATGTGCAGTATAAACTTGGACAAAGTTCTTTACCACTCTGTGCCTTAGTTTCCTTATTTGAAAAATGAAGATGCAGTTGTACCTATCACGGGGATTAAATAAGCTGCTAACATGGGAAATGCTTAGAAAAATAAGTGGCATATAATAGGTGCTCAATAAATGTTCGCTGTTGCTTTATATCTCTCGGTATGTGTGAAAAAACTCAGCAATGCTTGCTGTATTAGCTAGTGAATATGTTTGGTTTGTACTGTAAGTGATTTTTCTTTTTCCTTCTTGGTTGTTGCTGTTCAGTTGTTAAGTTGTATCCTACTCGTTGTGACCCCGTGGACCGCATGGTGCCAGACTTCCCTGTCCTTCACTATCTCCCTGAGTTTGCTCAAACTCATGTCCACTGAGTCAGGAATGCCTTTTTACCATACTGTAAATTCCTTGATTGGAAGGAACTCTGAATTTGTAAGAAAATTTAGATATCATTTACATACCATAAAATTTAATCTTTTGAATTGTACCCTTCTGTGACTTTTAAGATATTCACAAGGCCATGCAACCCTCTCTACTATATAATTCCTTAATATTGTTTTCCACCCTAAACAGAACTTATTCCTGTTAATAGTCACTTCACATTGCCCTGTCCTTCAATCCCCTGGCAACAGCTAATCCAACTTCTGTGTCTATGGATTTGACTCCAGATATTTTGTATGAATGGGAACATAATAAGTGGTCTTTACTGACAGACATTTATCATAATATTCTTAAGGTTCTTTCATATTATAACATGTATCAGTAGTTCATTCATTTTAATAGCCAAATAGCATTCCATGTTCTGTTTATATATTCACTAGTTGGTAAACATTTTCCCCATTTTTTGTCTATTATAAACAATGCTACTAAGAACCACCTGAGTGCATGTTTTTGTGTAAATATATGTTTCCAGTTCTATTGGTTATTTGCCCAGAAATGGAATTGTTGGGTCATATGATAACTTTATGAGCTTCCCTGGTAGCTCAGCTGATAAGGAATCTGCCTGCAATGTGAGAGACCCTCTTTTGATTCCTGGGTCAGGAAGATCCTCTGGAGAAGGGACAGGCTACCCATTCCAGTATTCTTGGGCTTCTCTGCTGGCTCAGAAGGTAAAGAATCTGCCTGCAACGTGGGAGACCCAGATTTGATCCCTGGGTTGGAAAGATCTCCTGGAGAAGGGCATGGCAACTGACTCCAGTAACTGCCTGGAGAATTCCAGGGACAGAGGAGCCTGGCAGGCTAAATACAGTTCATAGGGTCAGAAAGAGTCAGACATAACTGAGCGACTAAGCACAGTACACAGCATGATAACTTTATATTTAACTTTTTGAGGAACTGTTTAACAGTTTTCCAAAATGGCTGTATCATTTTATATTCCCACTGTCAAATATAATGATTCCAATTTCTCCACATCCTTGCCAGAAATCTTTATTGTCCATCTTTGTTTGCGTGTTTAATTTCTAATTTGATGATAATTGTCTTACAGTATTATGTTAGTTTCTGCCATATTTCAACATATTAACCTAGTGGTTATGAAGCAGTATCTCATTGAGATTTTGATTTGCATTCTGTAATAACTAATAATGTTCAGACTCTTTGCTTATGCTATTGACTATTTGTATGTATTCTACGTAGAAATGTCCGTTCAAATCTTTTGCTCCTTTTTAATTGGGTTATTTGCTATTTTTTTGTTGAGTTATAATAGTTCATTGTGTATTTCAATATTATGCTTAATTAGATATATGATTTGTAAATATTTTATTACATTCTTTGCATTGCCCTATCACTTTAGATAGAGGTCTTTGAAAAACAAAAGTTTTAAACTTAGAGGAAGTTCACTTTATCTGTCTACCTTGTACTTTTATGTCATGTCTTGTAGTTTAGGTGTCATACCTAAGAAACCATTGCCAATCCAAAGTCATGAAGATTTATTATACTTATGTGTTCTCAAACTTTGCCTCTTTTGACTTAGGATCCTTAATGAAAAGCATGCTGTCTGGAACCTAATAGAGTCTCAGAATTTTGATTGCACTAACACTGGGCGCATTGGAATGGCTGGCCAGATGTGTGGGCATGGGTTGCAGTGTTTTACTGTCTCTGCATTTTTCACCTGGCATCCGGCATTGCACTTCCACTGTAGGTAGGGCTTCAAATTTCTTTGACACTTGGTCAATGAAATCAATAAGGCTTATGATATTTTCCCTACAAACTTGTGACTGAAGCAAGGGAGGTATTATTAGATCCATCTGATAGATGAGAAAGCAGAACTAGAGACCACATGAATTACTCAAGGCCACATAACTAGTGGTAGGGTGCTGCCTCCTCCTGAGGGCTCATGCATTCAGCTCAGATGTGCACCCCCTTCTCTAGGTGTACTGGTCACCATGGTTTCTTGGCTTTTTATTTTTTTTTTCTTCAGTCACACTTTCCCTCTGTGACTTCTAGGTGAATAATTAGCCCTGTGTGAATTAAGTACACAGAAATTTGATAGATATTCAGACAAATAATCCCCAAAGTATTTTAGTCCTAATTCTCTTGCTCTTTTCTCTTTGCCTTTGGCAATATTTGCTCCGTTTCTTTCTTCTTTGTGGGCAAACTTAAGACCTGCAGAGCTCTTTCTCTGAGCACCGTCAGTATTCTGTTGCCTGAGCTACAAAAGTCACGATTCAATTACTACGTGGGATGGGCTACTCTAGATTGCTCTTCATTATTTTGAATATGAGATTCTTTTCTACTCAATGTAATTGTTAGGTCCTTGCAATGATGATACCTTACGTGTTTTTTCTTTTTTCCCCTGACATCTCTCCACATTAGCCAGCAAAAAGTTTTCATTATTCTCTGACATCTGTTAGGTTTTGTTTTATATTTCCATCCTGTTTGTCTGAACATTTACTGAACACTCAGCTTGCCCAGCATCTTCTCCAGGAAGCCCCTGACAGCCCTGCCTTCTTCTGGACTCACATGATACCTGGTCTGAGGAGCTCATGTGTCACTTGCTCCACACTACTTTGTGTCATGGATATTTACAATCGTGCCTTATTTTTCTTACTGCTCCTACTCAATTCTAAGGTTCTTGAGAGGAGCCATTATTTATTATCCAAATGCTTTTCTGTTCCAAACAAAATCAGTGCTTTGATCATACAAGGCCTCAAACCAAATATATGCTTCTTGAGACTCCTTAAAGTTGGGAAAACTGGATAGGATTTGGACTCGTGAGACCCAAGTGAATTTCCATCTCTGCTATTGTGTGATCCTTGCAAATTACTTCTTTTAGTGGACTTCAGATTCCTCATCCTCATCCATTATTATTATTAATATTAATAACTCATTATTATCATTTATTATCTCAAATGAGAGTTGGAAGGATCAACTATATTTAAATGTCTATGTAGAAAATGAAGATTTCTTGTTCTCTGAAGTGTTAAGCTCTAGCCAATCAGGTTCTGTCCCCTTTAACTTATTGCATCTAAACTTAACTTCTTAAGTTCAGTGTAATGATATATATAGAGAGCATAATTCAAAGTTTATTAATGGCAATATAGGGTTTTTTTGTTTTATTTTTTTTGTTATCACTCTGAAATAACAGACAAGACTTGAGTTCATCATCAATAAACATATATTGCACTGAGGCATCTGGTCCCTACAAAGCCAGTAGGTGAAGTCGCTCAGTCGTGTCCGACTCTTTGCGACCCTGTGGACTGTAACCTACTAGGCTTCTCCATCCGTGGGATTCTCCAGGCAAGAATACTGGAGTGGATTGCCATTTCCTTCTCCAGGGGATCTTCCTGACCCAGGGATCGAACCCGGGTCTCCCGCATTGGAGGCAGACGCTTTAACCTCTGAGCCACCAGGGAAGCCACTAACAGATGCTAAAAATCAGATGAAAAGAAAGAAAAAAATCTCAGGAGGTTCCCAGGCATAGGTTCAGTGCTCAAACATGTGTGTTTTGATGCTAGCGGGTTTGCTTTCTCTTTAGAGAATTCCCAGGCATAACCAGGTCTGTGTCTTTTTATATAATACAGCTTGCAAGTCTGCCACATGCTTAATTATTCCATTGTTGACCAATATAGTGCAGCAACTGAGAAGGAAAATGTGTCTCAATGCAACACAGTCTCAAGCTCACTGTCGGTGTTCAGTGAACGCTAATATTAGATACCTAAAATAAAGCAACTCTATGGTAAGGAGAGAAAGCATTTAACACAAGTTAGCCATTCTCTCTACTTGTTAACACACAGACAGAGAATTGCTACTGAAACGAGTTCAGTACCTTGCATGTTCTCTGTGAAGAGTGAGCACCCTTTAAAACCTTGTGTGGGGGTACTTAGCACAGAGTTTCACTGATAATGTTAAGGAACCTGATTTCATTCAGTTCATCATTCACCTGAAAAACAAAGCTTCCCAGAACCCTTAGTTCCTGTCAGGGCAACTAAGTAATTGATCTTCCACTGAACATGTATGTAAGAATGGAGAACTACATTACTTTTCGTTGTGATTATTTTTAACCAGTAAATGAGAGGGTGAAACAGATCCAGGGTAAGCAGAAGGCAGTCCTGGCTCCACCAGCCTTTCTCCCAGGGCTGTGCCTACGGCAGCCTTCCTGTGGCTTTGGTGAGCAACCACTGGAGACCCCTTTGCAGCGCCTTTACCTGCTTTGGCATCCAGGACTTTCACTGCAGAATGGGAACAGGACAGGCATGTAATGATCAGTAGTATAGCCAAGGTGTTTCTTTGTGAGCTCCAGAAATAGGAAATTCAGTGGATGCAGTTACCCAATGGCAAAGGGTCTCAGCTAATCTGTGGCAGAAATTTGACAAAACATGATAAGATATTTACATATTTCAGGTGTGTATTAAGAATTAAGAAGCTGCCTTTTTATTGATTACCCAAATCTAGACTATTCAGGGAGAAGGCAATGGCAACCCACTCCAGTACTCTTGCCTGGAAAATCCCATGGATGGAGGAGCCTGGTAGGCTGCAGTCCATGGGGTTACTGCTGCTGCTGCTAAAAAAAAAGAATAAGCAAAAAACATAGTCTCTACCCTTAAAGAATTTACAATCTAAGAGAGAAAACAAGTGGAAAAATATGAAACAGAGAGAATAGTTAAGTCATATGGGTGCAGATGGTGATTGCAGCCATGAAATTAAAAGACGCTTACTACTTGGAAGGAAAGTTGTGACCAATCTAGATAGCATGTTAAAAAGCAGAGACATTACTTTGTCAACAAAGGTCTGTCTAGTCAAGGCTATGGTCCTTTCCAGTGGTCATATATGGATGTGAGAGTTGGACAATAAAGAAAGCTGAGTGCCAAAGAATTGATGCTTTTGAACTGTGGTGTTGGAGAAGATGCTTGAGGAGATCCAACCAGCCAGTCCTAAAGGAGATCAGTCCTGGGTGTTCATTGGAAGTACTGATGTTGAAGTTGAGGCCACTTAGCTTAACTATTCTCTCTGTTTCATATTTTTCACTTGGATTAGATTGTAAATTTTTAGATTGTAAATTAAGAATAGAGACTATATTTTTTGTGTATTCATTTTTTTTGTTTGTTTATTCTCTTTTGTGAATGCCTTTATGAAAGGATAGCACCATGTCTATATCTCAAGTACCTAGGGTAAAGTGGGAATTTTAGAAATGTTTGTGTACAAAGGCCTGAAAGAATAAATGCCACATCTTCTCCTATAACAGTGTTCAGTTTCCTTTGGAAGTTCTTTGAATAGTCTAGATTTGGATAATCAATTAGAAGGCAACTTCTTAATTCCTAACACATCCCTGAGATATGTAAATATCTTATCATATTTTGTCAAATTTCTGCCACAGATTACCTTTGGCCACCTGATGCGAAGAGCTGACTCATTTGAAAAGACAACGGGGTCGCAAAGAGTCAGACACGACTGAGTGACTTCACTTTCACTTTTCAGGGAAACAAACACATTGATTGATGACACCAAAATTAGGAGCTCATGTAGTAAGTGTCTGAATCTTTGCAACCCCATGGACTATACAGTCCATGGAATTTTCCAGGCAAGTTTGGGACCCTTTGAACTATACAGTCCATGGAATTTTGCAGGCCAGAATACTGGAATGGGTAGCCTTTCCCTCCTCCAGGGGTTCTTCCCAACCCAGGGATTGAACCCAGGTCTCCCGCATTGCAGGCAGATTCTTTACCAGCTGAGCCACCAGGAAATCCCAGTAAGTGTCCTGCTGCTGCTACTGCTAAGTCATTTCAGTCGTGTCCGACTCTGTGTGACCCCATAGACGGCAGCCCACCAGGCTCCCCCGTCCCTGGGATTCTCCAGGCAAGAACACTGGAGTGGGTTGCCATTTCCTTCTCCACAGTAAGTGTCCATATAAGCCTATTTCATATTAAATGCTTTTGCCAAGGTAGGCTGTGTGGATGAATTAGGACTTGAAGAAAGGGAAGGTGAGAGAATAAAAAATGAGATAGCTTTTGTAATTTTGGTGAAATTCTAGAGGAGTTTTACATTTCTAAAGCAAGAAGATTTGACTGGGGGGAGACTTTAGAGACAGGGATTCTGGCTGGGTCAACTTGCTTGAACAAAAGCAGAGAGTAGGGCAGTAAACTTGGTGTGTGGGTACTAATTCACCAGCCTGGGATGGAGATTCCAAATTGGAAGCATTGAGATGCAAGGTTAGATGGATAATGAGATAGGAATTTGAGGGTCATTGTTGGCCTTTGTACAGGGACTCATTACAGAATTTAAAAAAACCCAAAGAAATATTTGAGCTGATTGAGTCCAACCTCTATACATCCCCAAACCTTGGCATGTGGTCATTTAGTTTGTGCTTGAACATATTACTGGGTGAATCACAATGGATATATGCAAACTATTCCATTGTTAAATGGCTATAATTGATAAAAGTACTTCCTCATATCAAGATTAATTTTAAAAACCTTCTACCTTCCCATCCCATGTACATCATCATTACTTTGGCTCTCTGGAAACATAAAACAAAGCTTATCAGTTTTTTACTTGACAGTCCTACAGCTTCTTAAACATATTCCACTTAAGTATTCTCCTTAAAGACTATCTTCAGGCTTCAGTCTTTTCTGGTGAGCATGATATTTAAAATTAGTTTGGCAAATCTGTGTAAGACACATTAGAACAGGATGAAAACTACCTTTGGGGAGACTAGTTGGAATACTATTACAATGATAGCGATTAGAGAGAAGTGGAAAGGAAGAATGAAGTTTTAGATGGAAGGATTGATAACTAGTGGACAAATGGCCATTGGAGATAAAGAAAAGATGTGATTCAAAGATATCCCATAGCTCTGGCCTGGGGTACTGGAAGAATGATTCTTTTGTAACCATCAATTTTTGAGAGGGAGATTTGGCATCTTTTTTCTTAGCAAGTGGTGTCTTGGTATGATGGTTAAGAGCATGAATTCTTAGTGGCAGAGTGACGGGAGATTCAAATTCTGGATTTACACTTACATTATATGACACTGGGCAAATTACTTGGCATATTAGTATCTTGATTTTATCACCTATAAGACATAATATTATGATAAATATAACATATAAAGATATATAAATATCATTATATATATGTATATACATATACATGTATATATATATATTTATATTTATATGTGTTGTTGCTTGACTGGCAGAGACAGAGAAGAATCCCTAAACAACAACAATCTATTAATACTTCTATGGGTTTAAATGGAGGGAGTTGAAGTCCAAACTGAGAACTTCAAAACTGTCTGGGGAGGGGCAGTCAAGACATGGTCAAGTCATCAGGTAAGAGTAGGAGGAAATACTGCAGATGGAAATGAGGTTGGAGCCTGAAATAGCAAAGTCATTTCCAAGGTCAGAAGCAGCACAGGTCAGACTGGAAATATAGGTAATTTGTTGTTTTTTCAAGATAAGTGGCAGAAACAGGTCAGGTTTGAGGTGGAATTTCTCTATCCCAGGAAGTAAGCCTTACGTTTTAAATACCTGTCTCCCCATGCTCTGCTTCTCTTTGTCTGCCCTGGATTATGGGTTGATCCTCATATACACAGATTACAAATTTCTTCAAGATGAGGAGGTTAAGAAGGTCACCCCATTGAGGATGTCAAACTCCAGGCAATGGGCAAACACGCAAGTAGAGATGTTTTATGAGCAGTTAGAACTCAGCTGGAGATGTAGCTGGTGGCAAGGAGAGGTCAGTTTATAGGTGTTGGTGGGTGTTTAGTATTGGCTGAGCTCACTATGTGTTAATGCATTCAGGTGTCTGTATCTCTCAGAAATTCTTGCTTTGTTTTGGTGTAGCCCATCATGAAATAATCTTCTCCAATCCTTAGAAATTATAAGAGAGTTTGCAACCCAAGTTGATAAAGGACATGCAATACAGAGGACAGAGCAATCCAGATAGTTTTAATCAGGGGCAAGACAATCACCTTTCTGAGCTTGTTTCATCATCTGTAAAATGAGAATAATAACAACACCTACTTCATGGAGTTATTTTAAGGATCACACGAGATAGCATTTGCACAGTTTCTTTGCATAGCAAATAAATGTTAGTTTAAGTGGATGGTGACTATTATCAATTACCTATTGAAACTCATACTGTGAAAATATATATGGCGTAAGCTATGATGGAGAAGTTGGGTCTAATTTGCTTATTTTTCAGTATTATTTTTATATAGTCAATCTAATTTTCACCTCTGTGTTTCTGGAAACCAGGCAAATGTAACCAGAAGTGATTTTTTTTTTTTTTTAACTGCCTTGGCTCCAAAGGCTTGGTCTTAAAAAAAAAATCATTCCATATGTTTATTCACCTTGAGAAGCCCAGTTTGCTGTACCCAATTTCCTTGTTTACTCTTCCCATACTAATGTTGCTGAGCATGTGAAAATATCATTCTTTATCATTCTAAGTAGGTCTTGGGTTTAATTATGGATTATGAGAAATGAGCTGAATGTTTGAACATTTTGGAGCCTGGTGAGACTGATTTGTTCAGGATGGTTAAAGGCATTTTTTTCCTTTGGGAAAAAAATAAGCCTGGTGTTGCTCCCTTGTGCTACATGAAAGATGAAGTGTGGTTGAAGTCAAATGATGAGACCCAGACCTTGCTCAGTCACATTGATTCATTAGGACCTGTGTCAACTTCCCCCAAGAAGGACACAAGCACTCAGATGCTCAGAGGATAGAGAGGACATATGTGACCTCTTGGGAGAAGTCAGTTTGGAGCATTGCCCTTTGAGTTGGGAAAGGAGTTGTGGGGTTGTGGGCATTGCTGAGCGGCCATTTTCTTTCCTGAGCATCCCAGGGGCTGTGCTTGGTAGCAACATCTCCCCTACAGGGAGATTACGAGACTGTGGAAAAATTGCACTTGGCAGATAATTAAAAATACATCGGTTTAAATTAATACCTAGTATCCATCCTGAAAGAGATCAAACTAGTAAATCCTAAAGGAAATCAACTCTGAACATTCATGTGAAGGACTGATGTTGAAGCTGAAAGTGCAATAATTTGGCCAACTGATGCCAAGAGCCAACTCACTGGATTAGACCCTGATGTTAGGGAAGATGAAGGCAAAAGGAGAAGGGGGTGGCAGAGGAGGAGATGGCTAGATAATATCACTAAATCAATGGACTTGAATTTAAGCAAACTCCAGAGGACAGCGAAGGACAGAGGAACCCGGTGTGCTGCCATCCATGGGGTCGCAAAGAGTTGGACACAACTTAGCAACTGAATAACTCCTTCCTGAATGAGGAAGACAGGGGATATATGGAGGTATTCAGAGAAAGAACACACTTATGAATTCATTATAGGAATTCTAAATGTATAAAATCAGGGTTAGGCCTTTTAAAGGGTCAAATAGTATTTCTAATGAAAGCAAGTGAAAACTGAAACTCATTCACTCATTTATTCAATTTTTAAAGCAACAAGTATTCCTTGAACTCTTATCCTAGTAGGTACTATGCAAGCCACAGAAGATGACAAACAAGACACAGGAGAGTCTTTGGCAGGAGCCAAAAGGCTCACAGTGTGGGTGCCAGGACTGAGGGCAAGCAATGAAATCTAAGCTGAAGGATGCTATGACTGAGGGGAGCCAGGGGGCCCTAGTGAATGGCAGGGGAAGGAAAGGTAAATAATTCCAAGGAATCGTTCAGAGGGTCTTTCATGAGAAAGTGGTAGAGGAACCAGGGCTGGAAAGAGGAAGATGGGGTAGCCGGTTGATGGAGGGTGAGGAAGGCATTCTGGGGGCTTGGAAAAGCCGTGTGCAAGGACTCAGCACAGTCGGGACCACGGAACTGAAGGCAACCGCGGTGTGTCTGCCTCCAAGGATGTGATGCAGAAACTATCAGAGTCGCTGTTGGCAGAGGTAGCAGCTAGGTGAAGTTCCTCTCAGTAAAGTCTTTGGGAAAAGATAGCTTTTATTAATGGTGCAAGCCACCATCAGAAACTTCCTACAAAGAAACCAGAAGCTCTGGCTTCTGAGACATGTGGTCACCCAGGCAATTCCGCACAAATAGAAACACAGTGCTCAAGACTGAGGCACAGAGTGTGCTTTCTTTCTGCTTCACTGCAGTCTCACAGCATTGCTGCTATGTCTGCGATATGCTCTAGGGTGTTTGTGAAAATGTCAGGTCCATGGTCTCTGGGGATTGCTCAGGGAAATACTGTATAATAGAGAGTGAAATCCATAATTGACATAAGAAGGACATTGACAGATAACTCTGCTGCATGCACATAGAGGTAATTGAGATATTTAACTGTTTTGTTGGTAACTCCAGCGCTATGAGGTAATGCTCTACAGTTGGCCTTACTTGTTTTGGCTGGTCATGAACTTGGGATGAGTGTGCTGGAGCTTGGGTGGGTCAGAGAGGCCTAAAAAGGATAGATATGTTTCCCCAAAATGGGAAGCCTGTGGACCCTCAGGCTATAAAAATTTNTATTTAACTGTTTTGTTGGTAACTCCAGCGCTATGAGGTAATGCTCTACAGTTGGCCTTACTTGTTTTGGCTGGTCATGAACTTGGGATGAGTGTGCTGGAGCTTGGGTGGGTCAGAGAGGCCTAAAAAGGATAGATATGTTTCCCCAAAATGAGAAGCCTGTGGACCCTCAGGCTATAAAAATTTCCAGAATGTTTTTGTGTATTGATTTTCACTTTTGATTCAGGTCCATAATACTCAAAATCCACCAGCTTTGATGTATTTAATGTGAAATGTCATGAGGTTGGCTTCTTAATTTAAATGGTTCAATTTAAATATATGCAGCGAAGCCTCATTATTCACGGATTCTGTATTTGAAAATTTGCCTACTAGATAATTTATTTGTAACCCTCAGATCAATACTCATGGTGTTTTCATGGTCATTTGAAACCAAGTGCAGAGTGATGAAAAATTTCAGTTGCTGACATGCGTGCTCCCAGCTGAGGTCAGACAAGGCATCTCTGCCTTCTTTTTTCATTTCTCATACTGTAAACAAGTATTGTTTCTGCAGTTGTATTAGTAGTACTTTTTAATATTTTTTTGTCCTCTTTGTTGGTGATTTCCCTACTTAAAATGGCCCCTAGACTGACACGCTGTCTAGGTTCTGAATGCAAGAAGGCTGTGATACACCTTATGGGAAAAATGCTTGCATTGATAATCTTCCTTCAGACATGAGCTATAGTGCTGTTTGCTGTGAGTTCACTGTTACTGAATTAGCAAGAATGTTTTTTACTATTTTGGGGGAGGTTCATGCTGTGAGGCTTGTGGGATCTTAGTTCCCTGACCAGGGATAAAACTGAGGCCCACAGAAATGAAGGCATCTCTTAACTACTGGATGCCAGGAAATTTCTTAACAGGGATATTAAATAAGGTGTCCTTAAACAGAAATACACATGAAACAAGCACATATATTGATTGATTGATAAAAAATATGGGGACCAGAGACTCTTAGACACTGCATCTTGTGTTTTCCCTTGGAGTCACGGTTCAGTATTTACTAATTCAGCATTTGAGGTGCCTTTTTGGAACGTGATCACCTCGAGTAACGTGAATCAACCGTTTTTGTTCAGTTGCTAAATTGTGTCCGACTCTTTATGAGCCCATGGACTGCAGCACGCCAGGCTTCTCTGTCCTTCACTATCTCCCAGAGTTTGCTCAGACTCATGACCACTGAGTGTGATGCCATCTGACTGTATCATCTCCTGCCACACGCTTCTCCTTTTCAATGGTACATGAACATGCACAGGTATACACACACACACACACACACACACACCCATATACAAAAGCATACAACAAAAGCTAGTGAGCATAAATGTAATGTTAGCAGCTGGTGGATTTGGATGCCATATATATGGCTGTCCCTGGTGGCTCAAAGGTTAAAGCATCTGCCTGGAATGCAGGAGACCCGGGTTCAATCCCTGGGTAGGGAAGATCCCCTGGAGAAGGAAATGGCAACCCACTCCAGTACTCTTGCCTGGAGAATCCCATGGAGGGAGGAGCCTGGTAGGTAGGCTATAGTCCATGGGGTCGCAAAGAGTCGGGCACGACTGAGCGACTTCATTCACTCACTCACTCATTGTACTATACTTACCAAAATGCTGTTAGATTTGAAAACTGGCCACCTGCCTCTCTGGGCCTTGAGGTGAGGTGAGGTGAAGTCGCTCAGTCGTGTCCGACTCTTTGCGACCCCGTGGACTGTAACCTCCTAGGCTTCTCCGCCCATGGGATTCTCCAGGCAAGAATACTGGAGTGGATTGCCATTTCCTTCTCTCTGGGCCTTAATTTCCTCAAATAAGGAAGACCATGTTGCCTGAAGAACCTCTTCCGGCTCTGCTATTCTGTCATTTTACATTAACCCCAGACAGGAGCCATTTAATTTAGATATTTAGTAGAGATTTAGTCTTAAGTATAGAGTTAAAAAAAGACACCCAAGAAAAGAAAGAACAATGATAACTTGATTGACAAATATCCCAGGGAAGGAGATCCTCTATACAAAATGAAGGTGAAAGTCGCTCAGTCGTGTCTGACTCTTTGTGACCCCATGGACTATGTAGCATGTCAGGCTCCTCTGTCCATGGAATTCTCCAGGCCAGAATACTGGAGTGGGTAGCTATTTCCTCTTTCAGGGGATCTTCCCAACCCAGGGATCGAACCCAGGTCTCCCTCATTGCAGGCTGATTCTTTACCAGCAGAGCCACCAGGGAAGCCCAAGAATACTGGAGCGGGTAGCCTATCCCTTCTTAGGGGATCTTCCTGACCCAGGAATTGAACTGGGGTCTCCTGCATTGCAGGTGGATTCTTTACCAGCTAAACTACCAGGGAAGTCCTATATAAATTTAGTCATATTAAACAAACAGTGACTTTCAAATAATATGGGAAGTATCTAGTGATGATGGAAGCTTGTCATTTGAACAGTTTTTATTTGTTTCTATTTTTGATTAAATTAAAAAGGACTTATAATAGACAAGATTACTTATTTGGAAAAATGTGCTATGTATCCACAGCCTTTTCTTTAAATGTCCTCTAAGCACATTGCATAATAGAAAGAACACAGGATTTGGATTAAGTCAAACCTTACTTCAAAAAATTTTTGTTTCTCCAAATAGCCTATTTGTATGATCTTAACAGAACTGTGTATCTTCTCTGAACCCTAGTTTCTTTGTCTATAAAAATGGTGACATTATTTTTTCTGTAAGGAGAAAATTATTAATATATGAAATAATCTTGTGAAAGCAGGAAAGCATCTGGCAACAAGTGGGATTCAAAAATGCTAGTTCCATTTTTTCTATCCCGCAAATGACCATTATTTTCTAGGAAGACTTATAACATACTAGTTAAGAGCACAGTCTTTGATACTATAATACCAGAGTTTAAGTCCTATTTACAAGCTTGGTGCTTAGAGCAAGTTATTTAACCTCTTGTCTCTCAGTGTTTTTGTCTGTAAAATAGGGATGATAATAGCACCTACCTCATAGAGCTACTGTATGATCTGAAATATTAATATCTATATAAGTTGCTTAGAACAGAATGGGAAGCCTTATTAGTGTGTGCTGTTATTATCGGTATTTCTAAGAACTGTGAGAAATCCTGTGTAAGCTAATAAAGGCAGAGTAATAGTCTCGACTTGCATAAGGACTTCACATGAAGGTAAATTTTAAGGTAAACCTGATCTTGTACTTTTAGACTGACCAGATAAAGGACTGATGCTTAGTCACTGATTACTTTATTGCTTTGTACTTCACTACAGTTCAATGATTTTATTTTAAAACCTTCACCCTTGATTTAAAATATTTGAATGTATTCCTCATTGTTCCATGTTATATCTTCTTCTGGCAGAGTTGTCCAGATGCGTACTTTTTACTGATAGTAATGGCTACTTTTGTTGGGAAGTTCCTAGGTGTCAGGTCAGGGATTTAGCCCTACTTGTTAGCTAAATGGATTAGTGTGTGTTATGGATGCTGAGAAGACACAGACTCCTGGATCAAGCATAAAGGACTTTTTATTGCTTGTGGTGCAGCAAGCATCATGAGTATCATCAAATGTAGTGGTTCTCCTCGCCCTTTGCCGAGTCTCACAGAGATGAAGCACTAAGGGTCCCGTGGATGCTCTGTGCATCATCAAATTTCGTTGCAGCTGAGAAATATTACATTTGGGGACCTCATCATTTTGCAGCTAACAGTAAACAGCGTTCTCTTAGACCCAGGGGGAGACAGTTCTTCATCCTTCAAAGTTCCTCCCTGCAAATACAACTCAGAGAAATGTTTGGGCAAAAACCATTTGGGCTTTGCATTCTTGGTACATCCAGCAAGAGGTTCAGGGGTTGGGACTCAAGGCAGAGTGCCTTTCTCAACACTGGTTCTAGGAACAATGCCAAATGCTGTAATTGGGGCAGTGTTTCCTGGTAGATCACTATGTAGCTAATGTTCTATGTAAGTCTTACTTCTTTTAACAGGATTGCCTCTGGACAATATTATAAATTGGGTCTATTTTGTTTGTACCTCCCATCTTCCTGTGGAAACCTCTTTTCCTTGGGCAAACTCCCACATACACGACTTACATTTTAATGGCTCTAATCTGAAATTTGAATGCCCATTTTCTTGGCCTACCCCCATGCCACATTCAGCTCATTTCTTTTCCCTCTCTGTCCTGAAACAAAATTTACCCATTCTGTGGCCAGTCTCTTAGAACTCTTCTCACTTGTAAAGGGTCACAGAAAAAAATGGAAATTAAAATATGTTCATGTATAGAAGGATGGCTCATCAGAGAACATAAAATTTTAAGAGAGACCTTGTGAAGACATACTTTAGCCAAGGAATCATCTGAATGGTGGGAATTTGGGATTTCAAGACTATATATACAACTCCATATGTTTGCTCTGTGCATGGTGAGCCCTGGATCTCAGAGATATATTTAGTTTGATTTTATTTGAAGCATTGGTTTTTGTGTTCTCTGAAAAGAAAAAGGATATTTTGAGGTATGGATTTAAATACTATTTCCTTTTCACTCCCTATCTTCCGAGAGTTTATGAGATAAAGTTTTAGATCTTAGTGAAAGCTACAAGGGGTTGTGACTAAGTCTTTATAATATTAGGAGCTGCTCTCCTCCTAATAAGCAACCATTACCCAAACCATACTTTTTAATGCAGGTGCTGCCCAGGGAGTTCATGGGAATACATTAGAACGTGGAAAACGAAGCTTACTTAGGCCACAAAGCAGCAGCTCCATGACATAATGCTTCGATTGGCACCTGCATTTGGAGTCTGTAATGTTTTCCTCACTGTGCTTTCAAGACCCAAGTGATTTAAAAAGAAGTGACTGTGTTCATAAAAATGGGAAACTATAAACCAACATAAATGTCAGTTTTTATGTTGATATTTACATTTATCCCACGGAGAGACTGAATTGTGTAGTAATGTGATTCAATATTTGGGGGTCAGATATTTTGGTAACATTTACAGATCAATAAATTAGACACATTCCATCTTAAATGATCAGAAATAGCTTCGTTTTCCAATGCGAGGCCAACTTAAAATTTCCAGCAGGGTACATTCCCTGCAGAATTGTTAATTGCACAAGTGCTATAATAGTATTACATTTTAACTACAACTGTGGTAGATTTTCAAGCATCTCAGAGGTTATAAACTAGTCATTAAAATTCATTCCTGTTGGCAATTGGGTCTGCAGAGCCTCTAGTCAGAAAAGCATGCTTCTAATATTTATGTGATTTCCATTTTAACACAGCCATTTGAATTGCTTGTAGTACTCCAGCCTTTGTAATGCGCTCCCTTTCCTATCCTGCCCCTACAATTCTCACCAGGAAAGGGTGAGATTCCCTACATTAAAAATCTGGTGCTCGCCCCTCCCCTGCCCCAGGCTCATGACTTCTTCTAGTAAGCCCCTGTGATAAAGGCATGTTGCTTACAATGATAGCAGGAAGGCCATTTTTATACTGCTGACATGAAAGAAACAAATAGGGGAAGATATAAGCTGTGTGTACTTTATCACAAGTGAACATCAGGCAGAAATCTGGTACTATTTACTCCCAGTTGCTTAAAAAATAATGGACCACGTGGTCACCAGGGAGCTGGCTTAAAGCAAATCATGTACTTACCATGACATTGATTTGTTTCACTCTTCTGGTCCATCTTGGTTTTCTTTCCTCAAGTGTGAGTTAGCACTTCTATGTTGTCTAACAGTCATTTTTTCACTCATTTTCCCTTAGAGTGGATGCTGCTGAGAGCAGGATCCATTCAGGGGTCATCTTTTCCTCTTTGTCCTAAGCATCTAAGTTGGTGTCTAACAGTTAATAGATGCACCATGATGTGTAGTAGGTTAATGTTCTTATGGATTTGTTTTATTTCACTTCAACTTGAGAGTTTAGCTCTAGGCAAGCCTTGACACTTTAATTCCAGTTTATTTTATTGGGTTGGACTCTGCTGAAATGAACATTTATGGATTACCTACTTGGCAATTACAAAAGATGGAAAATGTGATGGGGTTTCTGTCCTTTGAAAAATTCCAAATAATAGAGAGAAAGATAAGAAGACTAAGAGAAATAAGATGTTCCACCTAAAAGTTATTTTAAAAGATTAATGTATTTAAAAGGATCATACTGAACTTGTATGACATGGAATGTTTGATGTAAGGCTTTCAAAATGAAGTAGGATACAGTAAAACTCACACAGGATAACTTGGGAGAAAAGTTTTTTGATTAGGGGAGTGACATGACTTGTTAGAAAGCTTAATTTGGATGAAAAAAAGTTATGACAAACCTAGACAGCATATTAAAAAGCAGAGACATCACTTTGCCAACAAAGGTCCATATAGTCAAAGCTATGGTTTTTCTAGTAGTCATGTATGGATGTGAGAGTTGCACCATAAAGAAGGCTGAGCACTGAAAAATTGATGTTTTCAAACTGTGGTGGTAGAGAAGACTCTTGAAAATCCTTGGACAGCAAGGAGATAGTCAATCCTAAAAGAAATCAACCCTGAACATTCATTGGAAGGACTGGCTCTGAAGCTGAAGCTTCAATACTTTGGCCACCTAACGTAAAGGGTTGATTCATTGGAAAATAACCTGATGCTGGGAAAGATTTGAAGGCAGGAGAAGAAGGGGGAGACAGAAGATGAGATGGTTGGATGACGTCATGAACTCAATGGACATGAGTTTGAACAAACTCCAGGAGATGGTGAAGGACAGGGAAGCCTGGCGTGCTGTGGTCCATGGGGTCACAAAGAGTCAGACGTGTGTGAAAGACTGAACACAAGGTGATGGTATCTTTCTAGAAATGCTGTGGAAGCAGAATTTGCAGGACTTGGTAAACAGAGGAGTTTAACACGACTCTGGTTTTGAGCCTGTATGACTTGGAAAGAAGAATTGATGACATTAAAAGAAATAGGGAAGGCAGAATGATGAATGCCATAGGAAGCAATCAGAAAAAGATGGTGATTTTGGCTGTCTGTGTTTTAGGTGTTTTGAACACTGTGAAACCTCCTGTGTCTAGTAAGTTGTAATACATTAGGGTGGGTAAGGCTAACAAAGAAGATGCCATTAGTCTGATGGAAAGGCATCTTGTTAGTTGCCAGCTCTGTGACCTAAGACAATTTATCATCTGACCCCCTCTATTTTTCATTTTCCTTGTTAGTATCAGAAAGAACTGGCTTTCGTAAAAGCTAGCCTAACACATGATGAATTCCTGGCAAGTACGAAGTGATTGGGAACTTGTTAAGAGATTCCTTGTGGGCCAAGGAAATTTGCCCTGGATTCTCTGCTCACTTTGGATCATGACTGCTTTCCTCCTATAGCTTCTCCCCAAACTTGGAGATTTGCTGTCCCTGAGGTCATCAAAGCTGTCCAAATTGATGCTCATAGATGCTACCAGGGCCTCTGTCTTATGAATCATGAATCTTGTTGGTGAAAAAGGAGGCCTTCACAAGATGCATGCCATCAAATTTGCAAAAGTCTACTTCCATTAAAAAGAAAAAAAAGGCCCAATTCACTGCATCACTTTGTAACTCTTTCTCAACTTTTGGTAAAAATTTAGAACACTTTCATAATTTCCATAGATAAGGACAAGAGCAATCACAGATAATCTTCTTTGACTTTGTGAGAAGTTCCTCACTGAGACAGTTGAGTCCTTAATTCCCCTTTTAAGCACCTACATTGTAATTCAGCAACATTTGATTGAGTACAGGGATGCTGCCAATGTTCAGTCAGAGTTAACCTCAAAATAGAGATCGAAAATGGTAAAAGTATTGCTCATATGATTCACCTGCATCTGATGGAAAAATTTGACTTTCTGCCTGGGATATTTTCTTATATAATTAGAAATGTATAAGTTTGATATTTATAGCTGAGAATATTCCCCTGCTGGTTTTTGGTTCATTTTGTTTCTCATTAACCTTTATAAATATTCTAGTCAGAAATACCCTTCTATTTAGGATACAGTGCTTTCTTAGCTAAAGAATGAAATAGTGTTTTAATATTCCTGTTATTTCCCTCTATCAACCATTCTGAGAGACTGCACAGAGAAAGGCAGTATGGCATACTTGGAAGGAATGTGGAGGGACAGAAACCTGGAATTCCATCCTGACTTTGTGACTTACTAGCTGTGTGACCTAAGGCAAATGGTCCCCAGTGTTTCCTTGTTTTTGTTTCTTCATTGACATGCCAGGTTAAGACCTGAACATCCTAGTGTTGATAGGATCAAGTGGAATAATGGTATCCTTTGTCCTAAGGTCTTTAAGCCCTGTGTGTGTGTGTATGCTTGTCACTCAATTGTGTCTGCCTCTTTGTGGCCCCACAGACTGGACTGCCCACCAGTCACCTCTGTCCATGGGATTTTCCAGGCAAGAATACTGAAGCAGTTTTCTACTTCCTGCTGCAGGGGATATTCCCGACCCAGGGGTTGAACCTGCCTCTCTTGCATGTCCCGTATTGCAGGCAGATTCTTTACTGCTGTGCCACCAGGAAAGCCTAAGCCTTGAGGTTCTAGTTTTACTCCATGGGCCCAAATCTGATTATACTCTGGTCAAGATATTTTACATCTTTAAAGTCCTTTCCTCATCCATAAAATGAGGATTATAGTAATGCCTGTTTTATAAACTTCTTATGATGGTGAATGAGCAAAATTGCAGAGAATACAGTGACTGGATAATATTAAATATCCAGTAAATGTTGTTAATAGCTATTTCAATTAGTACATAGTAGGGGCTCAATAGAAGGAAGCTTCTCTCATTTTCCTCCTTAATAATCCTTCAGGGTTTCTCTTCCATATATTAAGCAAAACAACTCTTAGAATATTGGAAAAAAAAAAAAACCCTGATGTTTGTGCTGTTAATTTACAAAAGAGAAGATCATTTGTTGATTTTAGCTACTGTCTTATTTTGAATATAAGGATTGGGAACTCTGATTGAAAAAGAGTCTCCTTTCTTTAAAGCAGCTATGAAAGTGTGCAGTTTTCTAGTTATTGAAATTTTAAGTTACCCTGGCTATCCCCCGTCTATTGTCCTAGCTTGCGAGATATTTAAAAAAAAACCCTCTGGGTGCTGTCTTTCTTTTTAGTTATCCTTTGCCTCACTTCCCGCTTTCTTATGAGATCATGTCTCAGTTCCTCTAGGCACTGATTTCTCTTATGACAACTCTGAAATTTGTCGGTTTCTATAGAGCCCATTTTCTTTGGGCTTAAAGCATTTTGGCTAGTAATGTAACAGAATGTAATGTCAGAGAAATAAATAATCAGTTCTGCAGTTTCCTAGTGCTAGCTACTCAGTCGTGTCCAACTCTTTGTGACCCCATAGACTATGTAGTACATCAGGCTCCTCTGTCCGTGGAATTCTCCAGGCAAAAATACTGAAGTAGGTATCCATTCCCTTCTCCAGGGGTCTTCCTGACCCAGGGATCGAACTTGGATCTCCAGCATTGCAGGCAGATCCTTTACCACCTGAAATCCTCTATAAATAAGATATGATATAAATAAGGTAGGAAATAACAAAATGCTTTACAATTTTCCAAAAGTCAGAATGTAGAAGATAGAGCAGAGATCCTAGCACAGTTCAGGATGAACCATTCCACATTTACCTACTCATCTGCTCAATCTCTCACTGTACAGTTACTAGCTACCTAACATAGGTAGGATGTTGTTAGAGCCATAATACTGTACAGTGACTGCTTAGAACAGTAATTGTTATGGGTTGAATTGTGCTCTCCAAAAATTCACATGTTGAATGAACTCAGTGCTTCAGAATGTGGCTGTATTTGGAGATATAGCCTTTAAAGAGGTAACTGAATTAAAATGAGGCTATTCTCATGGGCTCTAATACAATCTGACTGGTGTTTTTATAAGAGGAGAAAATCTGGCAACACAGAGAGACAGTGGGGTACTGACACAGCGAAAAATGACCGAGTAGAGACACAGTGAGGAGGTAGCAGTCTGCAAGCCAATGAGAGAGACCTCAGCAGAAGCTACCTGCTGACACCTAGATCTTATCTCAAACTGATAAAGAGTATTCCTGTTATTTGTGCTCCCCATCAGCTCAAGGTATTTTGTTATAGTAGCTATAGCAAACTAATAGAGCAATACTTAAAATTTGTACTACATTTACAATAACTTTCATGTTGTCTTCACATTCATAGTATGTATTCATAATTTCCAAAAGCATTGACTCTGAAACTAGATTCAAATTATCACTTGTGTGACCTTAGGCAAGTTATCTAATCCCTTTGTTCAGTTTCTTTATCTATAGAATGGGATGGTTATAAAATTATCTACTCCATAGGATTACTCTTTTACCAGCTGAGCCACAAGGGAAGCCCATGAATACTGGCGTGGGTAGCCTGTTGCTTCTCCAGAGGATCTTCCCGACTCAGGAACCGAACTAGGGTCTCCTGCATTGCAGGCAGATTCTTTACCAAATGAGCTATCAGGGAAGTCCAGTCCATAGGATTACTGTCTGAATTAAGTTAGCTAATGTTTTAAATTATTTTAACACTGCTCAGCATATAGTTAGTTTTAAAAAGTTATTTCTTAAATTAATAAAAGAGAGCATGTATTTTAGTTCATTTTATTCCTCTTAAATCTTGTGAGCTAGAGAGAGAGAGAAGATAAGGGAAATACCCCTTACTGAGTCTTTATTATGGAGTAGATAATGTGGTGACAATTTCACTCACATATGAACATGGAAGATTAAATTGTTGCCCACATTACATGCTGCTAAAAAGTGGTGAGCTTGGGGCTTCTTCTATCTTAAATCTGAATCTATTGTTTTTAAATTTTATTCAGCATGCTCAAATATAGGAACAAAATCTAAATAAATATGATTAGGATCTAAATAAAATGGAAAGGATAGCCATCAAATTAAGTATTGTATCAATCAAAGTTCAACTAGAGAAGCAGAACCAGTAATGTGTACATACATTTACATACCTATATGGCTACATATAGATATATCGTGAATCTTTCTATCATCATCTAACAATACACTATTTTATGCAATTAATTTTGAGGACTAAGCAAATCTGTAGTTCACAGGACACTCATGAGTAGACTAAAATCCCATGGACACAAGATAAAGTTTGTTATCCACAGGTGTGAGTGTCTGTCTATCTCTCTCTTAGAGAGCAATGCACTCTTTAAAGGCTTCCAACTGATTAAGTGAGGCCCACCAGGACAATCTGTTTCATTTAAAGTCAGTTAGGACTTTAATTACATCAGTAAAATATCTTCACAACAGCAACTGGAATTTAATTAAACAGTCAAGAGTAGGTATGCTACAAAATGGCTGCTACATTCCATTCTCTCACTCTCCTGAAAAATCATCTCCTGTGGCTCACCCTATCGGAAAACATACTGGAAGGGGGCATTCTAAGGAATGTAGTTTAGCTTAGTCAACTTGAGACACCTCAAAGTCATTGGGGATATTTTTAAAATAAAGACTGCCATTTACTATACCTGGACTGGGGCACATTTTAATACAAGCTTCTTTTTATTAAATAGTTAACTCTCACAGTAGCCCTTGAAATATTATTGCCATTTTATGAGTGAGAACACAGAGCCTCCAGTGGTTTAAATAACTAGCCCAAGTCACAAAGAAAGCTAGTATGATAACTACAATTAGAAGTCAGAGCTGACCCTGAAGACCACATATTTAAAAGCAGTAGGAAATCACCTCAAACTACCTCTTAAGTTGTGATGGAACTTATGTTAGAGGAGAAACCAGTACTGGTTGGGCCTTAGCTAAGCTGCATTTTGAGAAGATAGGAAAAAGTAATTAGAGGAGGGGAATCTGCAGTTTTAACCCCCTCCCCAGGACCAGGCTTCGGGCTCTTCAGAGTCTCCTCCGGGGAGAATTGCATTTACAGGAAATTAGGAATTACTCTTTTCTAGAGGGTGTGTGTGTGTATGTGTGTGTGATACATTATTCTAAAAAAGAGAGCTTTTGGGTTTATATTTTGGGTATCTTCTTAATTAATGGATCACATAATACCTTTCCACAGATCTGTGATGGATACTGTGATTCATGAAATAGTGCTATTTATGAAATAAAATGAAAATGTCCATATTTAAATATTTGTTAATGATTCGGGCCACTTGCAAATTGGTAAGTAGACTCACTGACATTATAGTAATTTTTATCATTTTGGATTTTGCTATGTGCTAAGAAGTCTGCTTGGAGCCTTTGATCAGCCTGCCTCATTTAAGCCTTACAATGACTGTATGAAGTTCACTGTATCCACATGTGACTTTCGAAGAAATGAAGGCTGAGGAAAGATAAGCAGCTTGCTCCAAGCGTACTGTGCTTGTGTGGAAGAGTTACAGTGTGAGTGGGATCTGGCTAATTCCAAAGGCCAGTTGCCTAATAACGAAGGAAACAAAATCCTCACAGAACGTTTCAGTAATAGGCAATTATTAAAGCTATAAAGTTGTCTTACTTAAAAAAAAAATAGTGTAAAGATTTAAAAAGACAAGTTTTCAAAGTTATTGTATTGATTTTAAGTCAATCAACCCAAATAAAGTATTGCAAATGAATGACCCCTGATCTTTTGAAATCTTGTTTTGAAGTCCAGGATAATTTGTCTTTGTGAATTTCATTTTCACGATTCTTTGGTAAGAACAGCTGAGACCTGAAATCACAGAGCCAGTTACCCTGCCACAGACTCTAGTCCCATTTTCTACCGATCCCTCATGATCAATTCTAATTCTGCAAGAATCTCTTCAAATACCCATTGGTTGACACTGAACGGAAATTCAGAAAAATAGCATTTTTAATGCGAGACTTTTCCATAGTTATAACACCATTTGGTGCAATTAAAAGTGCCAGTTAACTTTAGTGGTAATAATCTGACATCCTTAACCAGTAGGGCAGAATGTATACTAGCATGTGCAAACAGAACACATTTATTAGAATCTCGTTTTAGTTCTATAGTTAGAAAGTAGCCATTTGTCAATAATCCTGTGCTTTTATAATGGCTATATAAAAATATATGAAAATACTAAGCAAGGCTGGCATTCATTGAGAAAATTAGGGATGTATGACTGGTATATGCTTATGGAATTCTGGCGAATCACATCTTAGTGATAAGCTGTAATGACTATAATAAGCCATAGAAAATTCAGTCCAAATTTCACAATGGGATTCTAGTTAACAAGAGATGTTTAAAGGTTAATCTAATTAATGAATGTGCTTTCAGTATTTTAAAGTATAGTCATTTGAGTTTGAACATATAAGGCATTTAAATCATTTTAGACAGGCGCTCAGAAACCATATCCATTGTACTTAATAGCTGAAGACTGTATTTTTACATGGAGAGTACAATTTACATCAGAGCTGCCTGTTGCAGAGTCTCCACGAGTCCCTCAGATATTAACTGTTTGAAAACATAGTTCCAAAACTCTAAACCCCTGGAAAGAAGACATAGTTGTTTTAGTGTAAAAGAAAACTAAAGCACACTGATCAATGAGAAATAATATTGAAGCTGTAAAGCTGGGCAAACTAGCTCACATCTAGGCTTATATTTTCATGGAGAGGTGATTTGGTTTTTCTTTTTCTTCATCAGCATATGTTTCCATCCACACAAATTAATGTAAATCAATGGTCTCTCACAGTGTGACTTTTCTTTTTAAGAAAAAGAATGCATTACTTTACCTTATAAAGTAAGGAAACGAATAAAAAGATCAACCATAACACTCTCTCTATAATTTATTTAGTGAAATGGATACAAAATTTGGTGAAGTCTCAAAGGAACACAACAATACACACACAGACACACACAATAAAACTCCTGAGACATCCACTGTGTTGAGGCTTGGGTGTTATTTTTCTATGAAAAGAACACAGATAAAGTGTTTATCAACTCCTCACAAAGCCTTAACTCAGGATAAACAGATCAACCAGGACAAGCAAATCACTGAGCAAGCACCCTGGATGGGATGGTTTTGCTGTTTATGGTGAGTCATTGAACAACAACTGTGCTGCTTCTGGGGAGAGAGAGAGGGAGAGGTCGGGGAGGGAGGGGGAGGAAAGAACCAGAGACTCATACTGGCCCTGAAATTGCTATTTATCTCTTAAAATAGAATTCTCACCAAGACCTCACATAAGTATCCTAGATTATCTGCAAATCTGGCTTTAATTAATGGGCCTGGATGTCTCTGGCTGAATCGCATGAAAGCAACCTTTTTTTTTGTGAGCTGTTTGCCACCTAAATTGTGCTGAACTGAAACAAGAATGGTCCCGAAGGCACCAGGCCTTCTGGGGAAAACCAGGCTACCACCACCCATGTTTCACTCTGATTATTCAAATGAACAATGTGCAGGAGGTGAGGGGGGGAAGGGCATATGACCCTCATACCTAGAAGTGACTGTAGGCTGTTTTCCAGAGAATAGTCACACTATTTGTCAGGAAGCAGAATGATACAAGGCAGATGAGAAAATGTCTCCATTTAGGGTGTCATTCTGGAATCTAGTTGCAATACAGTTCATTTGCATCTCATCTTTTGTTTGCTTGCTCGATATTCACAGAAGGAAGAAGGGAAGGAAAACAATAGGACTGGCTCCCTGTAAACTCAGTTTTTCCCTTCCTCCTTCACTTGCAATATAAGCTCCATCCAATTTTCAGTGGTCTAAATAAAATACATTGAGGATCTACTATTGCTGAGTCAAGGTGCCCCCTGAATGATATGCCCAAAGATGATTGATCCATAAGTCAGGTTCACAAAAGGCCACTGGGGATGAAATCAAGCCTGGGGTTTGAATTCCAGGTCCTATTACCAGCTTCATGACTTTGAGTGATTTACCTGATTTCTCTGAACCTCAATTTCCTGATCTGTAAGATAGAGATAATAATAGTTGACACTGTCATCATCCTTGACATCATCATAATTTCTTATAGAATGTTAAGAATCCTGAAAGCAAATGGATGTAAAGAGATTTTATAAAATTAAAAGCGCTATATAAGGTTACTCATTATCATTGCTATTTTAAAACCACCTTCATTTCATCCCATGTGCTATTTGACAAGTTGCTCCTCTATCAGTCAGCCTTTCCTGGGACTTTGCAACCCTACCCACAGATGGCAGTGAGCTAGAAATGCAGAACCTAAAAAATATTCTTTTTGGAAGTCTTGCCATTTTGCCGGATAGTTCTTTCTCTCTCACCTGGGATGACTGTACATTGCTTGAGAAGATTACCAGTTGGTGTTGCTTTGGGTCTAAATAAGAGAAAATGTGGGGAGAAAAAGAATCCTTCTATTGGTAACTAAATATCAATTCATAAATCTAGTCCAATTTAATGTAAAGCATTGGAATAATGACTTCCTTAAATAACAGCCTCATAGTGACTATCAGGAGAGAAGATTACGGGGTAACCTACCACATAACACAGACTGTATGAATTTTATGCTGGCTGTTTTAAATACTCCGCCCCCCCCTACCCCCTGCGACCACAGTAGTTAATAAGCTAGTAAGAAACAAAGGCAATCTTTTGAAACACTGAACACTCTGGCTGAGAGGTTTTATTTCCTGGTATGGGAAATTCTTGTAGACCAGTAGCTGGACCGATAAGCATCTGTCCTGAGAGTTACTTTGATGATTTAACAAAAATAAGTCATTGGCCACCTGATGTGAAGAGCCAACTCATTGAAAAAGACCCTGATGCTGGGAAAGATTGAGGGCCAGAGAAGGGGTCAACAGAGATTGAGATGGTTAAATCGTATCACCTACTCAATGGACATGAGCTTGAGTAAGCTCCAGGAGATAGTGGAGAACAGGGGAAGCCTGGTGTGCTGCAGTCCATGAGGCTGCAAAGAGTTGGATGTGACTTAGCAACTGAACAACGACAATAATAACAACAGTAGCACCAACAAGGCATTAGGAGATGCTTCAGTATACTGTTTGAGAAACTGGAATTTGAAAGCAGACAGATCTGGGTTCAAGGAAAATTCAGGCACTTCATAGCTATATGATTATTTTTAACCTTGATCTATCAATACTATAAAAGCATTTTCATCAAGACTTCTTGGGAAGACAAAAACATGTGATAATGGGTAAAAAGACATTGGAAAAAATATATAATCAATTCTGAAATTAGTTACCTATTGCTGTGCAACAAAGTATTTCAAAATTTAGTGGCTTAAAAATAAACATTTATTATTGCAGTTTCCATAGATCAGGAATTTAGGAACAGCTCCTCTGGATGGTTCTGTCTTGGATCTTCAATGAGATTACAGCTATGATGTTGGCCAGGGATGCAGGCATCTGAAGACTTGACTGGGATGGGAAAACCAGTTCCAAGAGAGCTCACTCACATGGCTGTTGGCACAAGGCTTTGGCTGCTTTACTGGCTGATGGCAGGCGGCTCAGTCTCTTGCCATGTTGGCCTCTCCAGCGGGCTGCTTGAGCGTCCTCACCACATGGCAGCTGGCTTCTGCCAGAACAAGTGACCGAAAGAGAGCAAGAAGTTAGCCACTGTGTCTTTGATGGCCTGGCCTTAGAAGTCACCAGCTACCGTTTCCATGATATTCTAATCCTTACAAAATGAGCCCCAGTAAGTGTGTAGGAGAAAGGCTATACAAGAGCAAAAATCTATCAGGCAGAGGTAATTGGGGATCATCTTTGAGACGTGCTACCACATATGGTAAAAGTAAAGCTATTTGTATAGTGCATTCAGAATGTCCCTAAAGCAGAATGTCCCTCAGCTTGGAACACTGAAACAGTCTGAGGGCTACTGTGTGTGAGATAAAGAGGGACTCAAAGAAAGATGCAGGGGAAAAGAAGACTTCTCCTAAGTACTGGTGGAATTAGACAGTCATAATTCTTTTATTCTGAATTAAGCATGTAATTACAATTTCCTTGTTCTCTCTAGGGAGCTCAAGTCACGACCTAAATAATTAGTTGTTGGGTTTGTTTTTTTTTCCCCCCTGGCTTAAAAAGTGATATTTCTTAAACTATCCAAAAGGAAAGCCTGATAATTTTTTTTTAACTCAGCTCAGCCTAGAAAAAAGAGAATTGATACTTTTAAACAAATATAAGCATCCATTGAATGAGTTCAATCATATTCCTTTGAAGCTAAATCATACATGGTAGGATATAAAGCTAGTCCATGAGTCTGCTTTACTAGAGGTGTCTTGAAGTGTCTTCCTTATTAAGTAAAGTGAAAGTTGCTCAGTCGTGTCCAACTTTTTGTGACCCCATGGACTATACAGTCCATGTAATTCCCCAGGCCAGAATACTGGAGTGGGTAGCCATTCCTTTCTCCAGGGGACCTTCCCGACCCAGGTCTCCTGCATTGCAGGCAGAGTCTTTACCAGCTGAGCCATCAGGGAAGCCTGTCTTCCTTATTAACTCTGCTGTTACTTTTCTCTATTATACTATTATAATGAGTCTTTATTTGTTTTGGGTGATGGTGGATGACAGAGATTAACAAGAGTCAAGGGCCTCAAGCAGGCTTCCTGTGACAGGAATGAGAAATCAAAAGTATTGTAAATAGTACTTCTTTTCTCTTTATCAGCATTTTAACTAAACGTTTATACATTTAGTATGCTAGGGATCAAAAGTGAATGTAACAGGCAGGCCTCCACTCACTCCATCATCTTCTAGCTTTGGACAAACTAGTAACCTCTTTGCAACTCAATTTTCTCATCTGTACACTGTGAATATTAATAGTCTCTATCTTTTAGGGTTTTGTAAGGATTAAATGAGCTAATATGGGTAAAGTGTTTAGAACAGTGCCCCACATCTGCCAATCATCACATAGTAGTGATCTAAAGAGCAGCTGCATACATTCATATCAATGTCACTCTTCCCTCCCTACTTCCATTCTTTCCTTCTGTGTGAGTGAGTGAGTGTGTGTGTGTGTGTGTGTGAAATTTTTCATCTTCTAGCCAATTTGTTAAGCAAGATTTGTATTCTTAACCTTAATAAGGGTCAGTGGGGAGAAAATTTCATTCATTCATTCTTTGATTCAACAAATCTATTTTAAGCCTCTACTGTGTGGTAGAAACTGTAGAAGGGGAGAGTCCTGGAGTAAAATCATAAATGTGAAGACACACACACACACAGAGATTCATATAAGGACATTAAAATCCAGTGAGACATACAGGCATGCTTATAAATAAGTCTAGACCAGTACAAATATCCCAGGGTTATAAGGGTAAAAAAGAGGCTTACACAAAATGCAATGGTTCTGTGAAATAGAAAGCAATCAGTTTCAAAATGGGACTATTGAGAGAGGCACCATAGAGAGGGATGAATTTAAGCTGGTCTTTAAAAATGAGTTGGTTCAGGCAGACAGAAGATGTACAAAAAAGGAGAAAGTCACTCTAAATAGAGGGCACAGCAAGAAAAACTTACACAAGAGAGAAAATGCCCATTATTTGAGGTGAGTGTGAAATACATCAGCATTCCTGGACCTTGGACTTGCAGGTCATGAGTAGAGTTGATGGAAAAGCCTTGATGCTGAAGATGTGAGACTTCAGCTTATAGACGTTCAGAGCCCCGCACATGCCCATTGCTGATGTTTGAAGGTGTTTATAACACTTTTCCTTTGAGGTATTTATTTAGTTATGTGGAAGATTTGTTTTCCTGGAAAACTGGGAAAACTTCAAGTGAAAAGCCACAAGAAATAAAACCCCAGTGAAATCAATGTAATCATCTACTTGGGAAATGCTTGGGAGCCGATTTGCACAAAATACATTTGTGCCTTCCTTTGGGATTGCAGTTTATCTGAATTGGCTACCCTAAGGCTCAAAAGATCCATGTATGCAAGAATGACGGCTTCCTTGAAGTGGAAGGCTGGCCCCAAGCGTGATGCCCTCAGACAAGGAGTGCTGGACTCAGTGGAAGGGGCAGAAGGAGGAAGGAAATGAAACGGTCTTTGGAGATGGGACTTATAACCCAGAGGAGATGTACCATTTCCTCTCTGTGTGATATAAAGCAAATCACTTGTTCTCTTAGTTAAGACTCTTCATCTGTAAAATTATAATAATCAAACCCTATTGACTATTGTTTTGAGGATTTAAAAATATCATTCATATAAAGTGCTTGGCACTTGGCTCACAGTAAGTGTTCAATAGTGAAGAATATAATTTTTGGTGTTGTTGATGTGTTGTGGTTAATCTCATAGGTAATGTTCAACATGGAGAGAGAGCTGAGTCTAGACACAGTGAACGTATTTAACTGAGACTGAGGTTTTTGAGCTTCTATCATGTACAACATCCTTGTATTGAGAACTTCCTGCCCCATTTTTCTGTAAATGGACAACAAAGGCTAATTTGGAGAGTACAGGTCATCCTACTTTTGTGATATAAGAGCAGTCTTTTTATCTACAAGGAGATTTTTTTTTTTTTTTTTTAGAGTGCATCAGTGGGAGTAATGAGTGAGAAACGAGAGGGTCTCTGTCCAGCCAATCAGAAGAGCTGAATGACTGAATGATGCTGCTCAAATGCTGCTATTTGTATTTTCTTCTTCCAGCTTCTGAAGCAGGCGTTAATGTACCTTGTCTGTGCTTCCCTAGCACTCAATGTAATGTCAAGTAAGATGTAAGAGCAGAAACTCAGAGGTTAGGTTGTTCTGCGCCTTTTGTTTCTCGTCTATAAAATAGGATACTTTTGTATGGCTTAACTGATCTGATTTATGTAAGCCCTTATAGAAATGACTAGAACAGATGCTCTACAAGTGTTAGTTATTATTTTAGATGATCACTACTATGTACTATAATCGTGAGGCTGACTGTTTATATCCACTGTTAGATTCCAAGCAGATTTATTTTGAAGAACATATGTGAAACAAGATATACATCCCTAGAGAAACTATAGAAAAGTGAAAACTTAGGGTTCCCTCTGACAAATAGTGGAAAATGCCCATTGTCCTTCAAAAGACGGAAGCAATCCTAGTCTCGGATGCAGGTGGCCATGACACAGAGAGGACCTGAGCCTGGCATCCTCTAATGCCAAGTCATGCCAGAGCCTGATGTTCACTCGTGAGCCAGTGTGTCCATGCCAAGAACATCCAGGAGGCCAGGCTAGCATTACACAGAGCCGGCGCTCTATTGGCTGAACCTCCTTGGGGCCTTGCCAGGGAAGGTGGGATGGGGCAGAGACCATGGAAAAAGGCCTGGGAAGTGAGGCTGCTGAGAAAGGAAGACATGGCCAAACATATCTCACAGCCTTTGTCCCTCCATCCCTGACCACTGCTTCCCATCCAGTCAGTACACAATGGCGGCAACAGACGTGTGGTGCCTGAAAGGTACTACCTTTTATAAGCCGCTGAGGCTTTTGAAAATTATTTTTGGAATAATGGCTGTGTGTATTCTAAATTCCAGGAAGTCTAAGTCAAAATAGCTCCAGAGAATCATAAGCTTTGGAAATAATGCACCTTCTGGGAAAGTTCTATTGTTTACTTTTTTTTCAATATAAATTTATTTATTTTAATTGGAGGTTAATTACTTTACAATATTATATTGGCATGAATCCACCACAGGTATACACATGTTCCCCATCCTAAACCCCCCTTCCCTCCTCCCTCTCCGTACCATCCCTCTGGGTCATCCCAGTGCACCAGCCCCAAGCATCCTGTATCCTGCATCAAACCTGGACTGGTAATTTGTTTCATATATGATATTATACATGTTTCAATGCCATTCTTCCAAATCATCCCACCCTCTCCCTCTCCCACAGAATCCAAAAGACTGTTCTATACATCTGTGTCTTTTTTTGCTGTCTCGCATACAGGGTTATTGTTACCATCTTTCTAAATTCCATATATATGCATTAGTATACTGTATTGGTGTTTTTCTTTCTGGCTTACTTCACTCTGTATAATCAGCTCCAGTTTCATCCACTTTAGAACTTATTCAAATCAATTCTTTTTAATGGCTGAGTAATACTCAATTGTGTATATGTACCACAGCTTTCTTATCCATTCATCTGCTGATGGACATCTAGGTTGCTTCCATGTCCTGGCTATTATACAGTGCTGCAATGAACATCAGGGTACATGCGTCTTTTTCAATTCTGGTTTCCTCGGTGTGTATGTCCAGCAGTGGGATTGCTGGGTCATAAGGCAGTTCTATTCCAGTTTTTTAAGGAATCTCCACACTGTTCTCCATAGTGGCTATACTAGTTTGCATTCCCACCAACAGTGTAAGAGGGTTCCCTTTTCTCCACACCCTCTCCAGCATTTATTGCTTGTAGACTTTTGGATCGCAGCCATTCTGACTGGTGTGAAATGGTACCTCACTGTGATTTTGATTTGCATTTCTCTGATAATGAGTGATGTTGAGCATCTTTTCATGTGTTTGTTAGCCCTCTGTATGTCTTCTTTGGAGAAATGTCTGTTTAGTTCTTTGGCCAATTTTTTGATTGGGTTGTTTATTTTCCTGGAATTGACTGCAGGAATTGCTTGTATATTTTTGAGATTAGTTGTTTGTCAGTTGCTTCATTTGCTATTATTTTCTCCCATTCCAAAGGCTGTCTTTTCACCTTGCTTATAGTTTC
>SJYT01044210.1:0-92906 GCA_006410635.1 Cephalophus harveyi | reverse complement strand
CTGCTTCACAAGCCGCGCGCCCAGCGCTGAGGCCGCAGCGAGGCCGGGCTCCTGCCCCCTCCCGAGGCCGCCCCTCTCCTGCCCTCGCTGGAGGCCACGTCTCTCGGTGTGCGTCTGTGCATGGACAGCAGTCCTCGGGGGTCAGTCCAGTGACCTCCTCTAACCTAAGTTGCCTCCTGAAAGGCCCATCTCCAAATACCACCGCACTGGGCTGAGGCTTCAGCATGAGTCTGTGGGGAACATGATTCAGTCCAAAACAGGAAGAAGACTCGTTTACATTAAGAAGCATTTATAATGATTTCCTAAATGATATGAGCTCCCTGATATTCTTCATTGCTATTACAGATGTCTCACTTATTTTATATATTAAGGACATTCAGTTCAGTTCAGCTTAGTCGTGTCCAACTCCTTGCAACCCCATGGACTACAGCACGCCAGGCCTCCCTGTCCATCACCAACTCCTGGAGTTTACTCAAACTCATGTCCATCGAGTCAGTGATGCCATCTCCCTGATATTCTTCATTGCTATTACAGATGTCTCACTTATTTTATATATTAAGGACATTCAGTTCAGTTCAGCTTAGTCGTGTCCAACTCCTTGCAACCCCATGGACTACAGCACGCCAGGCCTCCCTGTCCATCACCAACTCCTGGAGTTTACTCAAACTCATGTCCATCGAGTCAGTGATGCCATCCAGCCATCTCATCCTCTTGTCCCCTTCTCCTCCTGCCTTCGATCTTTCCCAGCATCAAGGTCTTCTCCAATGAGTCAGTTCTTCATATCAGGTGGCCAAAGTATTGAAGTTTCAGCTTCAACATCAGTCCTTCCAATGAATATTCAGGACTGATTTCCTTTAGGATGGACTCATTGGATCTCCTTGCAGTCCAAGGGACGCTCAAGAGTCTTCTCCAACACCACAGTTCAAAAGCATCAGTTCTTCGGTGCTCAGGTTTCTTTATAGTCCAACTCTCACATCTGAACATGACTACTGGAAAAATTAGGACGTATGGTCATTTTAAAGGGCAGGAAAACCTTCTGTTACTTGAAGAGCACAATCTGTAGATTAGCTTTAGATCATAGGATCCCTCGGCTTCCAAACGACATCTGCAAACCTGTTTGAGCCAGTTCTGTGTCATTTGGATAAATGTGTCTAGCGGCTTCACTCCTTAAACGCTTGAATTATCACCACTGCCTCTCACTTCTTGGAAATATTGGGAAGTGCTGAGGACACCATGGTCCCTACAGAAGTGCCAGCTGAAGGCTGCGGGTTTGAAGACTGGAGCTCGCACACCCCAGGTGGGACGACATGAGTGATGGAACCGGGGTGCTGACCCCAGGGGCCCCTGCACCTCCTCTACTCCTCCCGCGAAGCATACACAGGCCACTTCTGACCTCATGGAAGCCCCTCCTGCCCCAGTCTCCAAGACCTCCATGTACCACACTCCACTGTGCTGACTGCTGGGGTAGAATCAACACAGCCAAGCACGCCTCTGCTTGAAGTCCCATCACCCTCCAGCCCGATGGGCCCTCCTGCACCTCTCCTGGCGCCTCCATTTCCCCAGCTGCTCCGAGCTCTCGATCGTCCTCAGGACCCTTGCTCTCAAGATCACATCTGTGTCTCTAGCTTCGCCCTTGCCCGGCCACTCTGGCTTAGCCTTCATCCACGCAACACCTTCAAGCAGGATTCCTGATGGTCCCCTCCAGGCATCTCCATCACCACCCTTGGCACCGAACTCACTCTTAATGAAGATGATAATACCCACTAATACATATATGCCTATTCGAGGCAAATCCTGTTCTCAGCAGGAAACCTGCTCGTTTTTAAGGTTTCACGTGTTCTGCTCTGGGCTTCCTTTGTGCCCTAGTTTCTTAGCAAAGTTCCTCCTGTAGATGGAAGGAGCACGATCACAGGACAAGGTCCCGGCTGCACTCCCATCGCAGGCCTCCCACCTGACGGACCACAGATGCTGCGAGTCTGCACCTGAGCAACTTTGCCCCACCCCCATGAGAGCCGTGCTTCCTTCTCCATGAGAGGATCAGCTGATGGAGATAATTCCCACAACTTCACACCCAGGAAAGAGAGCCCGCAGGAGATGCTGCCTCTCAAAACTGCAGCGGGGAAACTGTTCAAACACATCCTCAAGAGCAGGCTTCGGCTGCAGATGCAGGGGGTCTGCGATGCTCCGGTCCACTCTCCCAGCCCGCCTCCACCCCACTTCCAGCCCTGGAAGGCACTCCGCTGCCGGCCCCGTCCCAAGTCGGTGGGCACGGGGTGGTGGCTGTGGACACATGTGTCCCTCCATCCCAGCTGCGGGGGCGTCTCTGTTGATGGGCTCAGGCGAGCGGCTCAGTTTCACAGCCGTCAGGACTCCGGGTAAACATGCTTGACTGATTAATGATAACAGCTCTTAAACCCTACAAACGTTTCCAGTACCCAGAAATGTTTATTTTTTATACTAAATTAAATTCATTTTTCCTCTCACTCCCTCTAAGGAAAATGGTGACAAATTCAAACCCAGAGTGGCCTGCTGCCCTGGAGGTGGCCCTCTGCCATGACCTCTAAGCAGGCTCTGGTTTGGGTTTGTCTTTCAGCGGGGGGCGGGGGCGGGGGGTTGAAGGGCAGGAGAAGGGAAGTCCTGGGCAGCGCCCTGAGCCCACCTCTCGAGCAAGGAGGAACTTGATGAGTATTTCATATTTACCACGTATGTGGTGAGTAATTACTTAGATGAAAAGAAGGAGCAACTGCCTTGTGCCAGGCACCACGATGCTGGAAACAGGAGACTAGCCTCCACGGCTGACGTCTGGAGGGTTCACGTGCCCAGAGCGCCGCCGGGCGGAACCAGGGCTTCACACGCGTCTCGGTCCCGAAGCCCGTCTCCATGCCTGCGTGCTCATCCGCACCGCCTCCAGGGAGGAGGGCAGCGATGCGCTGACTGACATGGGGACTACTTTATTTATGGAATCATTCTGGTCTGGTCACTTTTCTGCTAAGAAATTTGTTGCCTCTTGGAAATCTGTATTGGACTAGACAGTCTTTGTGATTCTTTCCATGTTGACCCAGCCTGGCAGTTCCCACCAGCTGCCCGCTGACCAGCAGACAGATGCCCTCGGACAAGCACGTTCCTGCAAGGACTGCCTGCCCTGCACGCCAAGCCTCTCTCCCTGGACTCAGGGACATGCTCAGCTCCTCCGGGAGCTGAGACAGGACAGAAATTCAGATTTTGGGGAACGTCATTTTAAAACACTGAGCTGAAAAAAGCCAAGGGATGTCAGTCAATTCCTAAGGACAGTCAGACATGGGTTTTTTAAGGTTTTTTTTTTTTTTTTTTAATTTTAGTCATTGATGGAATTGTAAAGGCACATACAGTTCCGTATAAAATAGGAATATATACAGCTTAGCTGCGGATTATGACCTTCATGGAAAGAAGACACGTGACTTGCTGCTCGGGAAAAGTCATTGTAAATGTTGGGCGAATCTTGACGTCTCTGATTTTTTTCTACATGTTAAGCACAGCCCTGGGTTTCCTTCGCTTCTTGAAGTGTGACTTTCCTATGTTATGTTTACACGAGGAAGGCTGGCACGTGGGACCGGCTGCTCTTCACTGGGCGCCCGGGGTCAGGAGCGCGGCTCAGCCGGACACTGCCCTGTGCTGAGCGCCGGGCTGGCTGGGGACACCGGAGTGGGAGCAGAGGAACCGGGCGAAGGCGGGACTTGAGCCAAACAGTCAGCGGTTTCTGGGGGAGACAGATTGCATTTCGTCCCTTGTCTCCCATCTAAACAAACGAACACTTGCCCGGATGTAGTGGATACGGATTCTTTAAGTCTGACTCTGGAAGGATTCAGGCCTTCCTCCTGGGCCTGGGTTCAGCTCGGTGAACCCATGAGCTCGGAATGCCGGGTTCCCGCTCGCTCCTCAGGGCCCAGCAGAAAGGCCGCCTCCTCCAAGAGGGCGCTCCGCGCAGGCGCTCCCGCTGCCTTAGCGACAGGCCACCCTCTGCCTGACGCGGCAGCCTTTGCTGGCGCTCGCCTGCGGGACCCGCGGCGCCGGTGGAGACGACCTGCCGGCACCAGAGGCGGGGGCTCTCCCGCCTCCTTCCTTCTCAAGGCCCTCCTCTCGCGGCGCCCCGCTGATGCCTCTGACATTTGGTCAGATGAGGCCCCTGAAGCCGGGAGCGGGGGCCTCTGCCCTCCACAAGCCCGCTGTTTGAACTTAGTGCAAAAAACTGGGACAGTGACCTCGAGAATCCCGGTCACGGTGAAGCAGTGCAGAAGGACGGGGCCTCGTCTGCCTCTGCAGCAACACCATGTGGCCTGAGCAGTGCTGTGCTGCCGAAACAACCCCGGACCCTCGGCGCTGACGACGGCGGCGCCTCTCTCTGGCTCCTGGGGTCCCCATCCTGGCCGAGGCTCTGCTCCACCCAGTCCTTCTCCCAGGACCCGGACTGAAGAAGCCGTCTTCATCCAGAGCAAGGCAGACGTCCTCCAAGAGGGGAAGAAGGGGAAGCGCCGGTGATGGCCGTTCCTCCGCTGCCGCCGCAGCTCCCCTGGGGAAACAAGCCTGGGAAGCCCAAGCCCGGGGGGCGGGGAGCCCACCGCAGGGAAGAAGACGGTCACGCGCCACGACCTGGGAGAAAGACGAGCCACCGAAGCTGCTCAGAGAGAAGCCAGCCCCGCGGGCTCCGGCCGTGTCGCTGAGAGCAGTCCCCGTCCCGGCCGTCAGGCTCTAGGCCCCACGTCTTGATCCGTAAAATCAGAGGTTTAGCCCACGTGGTCTTGAGTCGAGCCCGAAGACTTGCCACTTGGTTATCTGTTTCAGCGTCTTATTCAAAGGGCAAACACCAATGTCATTTCTGTATTTCACACCAAGTGTGGCGCATGAGAACATTTGCTGAATAAATAAGTTCAACCTAACGAATAACACCGGAGAGGTGATGGCGCCCCACTCCAGCCCTCTTGCCTGGAGAATCCCAGGGACGGGGAGCCTGGCGGGCTGCAGTCCATGGGTTGCACAGAGTCGGACACGACTGAGCGACTTCACTTTCCCTTTTCACTCTCACGCATTGGAGAAGGAAATTCGCCCCACTCCAGCCCTCTTGCCTGGAGAATCCCAGGGACGGGGAGCCTGGCGGGCTGCAGTCCATGGGTTGCACAGAGTCGGACACGACTGAGCGACTTCACTTTCCCTTTTCACTCTCACGCATTGGAGAAGGAAATGGCAACCCACTCCAGTGTTCTTGCCCGGAGACTCCCAGGGACGGGGGAGCCTGGTGGGCTGCCATCTCTGGGGTCGCACAGAGTCAGACACGACTGAAGCGACTCAGCAGCAGCAGCAGCAGCAGCAGCGAGTAACGCGCTTCCGTGGGAGTTCCTCAGATGACGTCCTTGATGGCCTCGGTCACGGCAAAGACGGGAGAGGAGGGGGAGAACACGCACGGAGGCGGCAGTCGGGGGCCTGGGGTGCCCGGCTCACGGGGACCCCCGAGGGCGGCTCCCTCCCCACAGGGCTGGGCCCCAGATCTCCCCAGGGCTGGAAACTGCTGCACTTACTAAATGTGAAGGCATATATATATACACATAGAGAGAGAAACCACTGCAAATGGAAAGAGGTTTCTTTTCTTCCCCCGTTTCTTATATAGTGTAGGAAAACTGGGTAAAGAGCACACCACCAAACCATAAGCTTTCAATTATTGGGTAGGAAATGCTGCAGCATTGTGTGAAATGGGCATTCGTGACTTTACTGTGAAAAGGAAACGATAGCCTTTTGAACCTAACAAAACAGCTGATTTGCCAAGAAAATGTTTCCAACAAGAAGGAGCTCTCCAGGAGGAAAAATGGCCAGTGCTCAGGGCTCCGGGACTCTGCGTTTGTAAGGTGACAGATAATCGGTGTTTAAAAGCTCTCCTGTATTTACGATAAATGCACGGTATCCTTGCTTCAAAAATGACAAAGCATCCTTTGGATTTCACGCTTTATCCTCAGCTGCAGAGACGGGCATAGTCTTCCACCAGCCCTGATCCACCTGTGAGTTCCCTCCTTGTTTTCACAATTGTAGTCCACAGTAATGCCTCAGTTATTATTTCACCCCTTGTTGTAAGAGTAAATCCAGTGTGTGGATTCACTTTCCATCAGGGTAGTGTGAAGGTGACCCAAGGCTTTAGTGTGGATTGAAATTAAATACAAGTAGACGCACAGCCCTGTAGTGGAGGTGATGGAATTCCAGTGGAGCTGTTTCAAATCCTGAAAGATGATGCTGTGAAAGTGCTGCACTCAATCTGCCAGCAAATTTGGAAAACTCAGCAGTGGCCACAGGACTGGAAAAGGTCAGTTTTCATTCCAATTCCAAAGAAAGGCAATGCCAAAGAATGTTCAAACTACCGTACGAATGCACTCATCTCACATGCTAGTAAAGTCATGCTCAAAATCCTCCAAGCCAGGCTTCAGCAATACGTGAACCGTGAACTCCCTGATGTTCAAGCTGGCTTTAGAAAAGGCAGAGGAACCAGAGATCAAATTGCCAACATCCGCTGGATCATGGAAAAAGCAAGAGAGTTCCAGAAAAACATCTACTTCTGCTTTATTGACTCTGCCAAAGCCTTTGACTGTGTGGATCACAATAAACTGTGGACAATTCTGAAAGAGATGGGAATACCAGACCACCTGACCTGCCTCTTGAGAAATCTGTATTGGCATCACTGACTCGATGGATGTGAGTCTGAGTGAACTCCGAGAGATGGTGATGAACAGGGAGGCCTGGCGTGCTGCGATTCATGGGGTCGCAGAGTCGGACACGATTGAGCGACTGAACTGAACTGAACTGAGACGCACGGCACAGATAAAACCCATCAAAATAACAGGGGCTGCTTTGTGAGCTCAACCAACCTCGTGTGGCTGGAAAACAACCCTTTTTCTTTAACTTCAACATGATGAGCTGCAAAGCTCCAAATGCCGTAGTGAAACCTGAGAAGTGAAAGAGAAAGCCAGTGAGGGGACACCAGAGTCAGGTACAGACACACAGCCCTGGAGAGTCTGCTGTCTTCCAGCTCTCCTGCCTTTAAACCAGTGACTGAGCATCTCAGAAACACACTTAAGGAAAGGAAGTTCTGCAGCGTCACTGTCTGCCCCTCAGACACCTGTCCTCAGAAGAAGCCGGCCCTCGCTTTGGGACAGGAAGGGCCCCAGATCCCCGGTTCATGATACACCCACGGGCTGCAGGCTGTGCCCACGGGGAGGCCACCCGCCTGCCTGACACTGTGACTCACGAGCATGTTCTAATTTTTACCAAGTGTCTGGAGCATGTCTGTTTCCAGCGGCTACTACTCCGTATGTGAGGGACAGTGGGAATGTTCAGGAAGCTTGGGATTTAACACATAATGCAGCAGAACTTTCAAGTGTTCCTCCACCACTACACCCACAAGCTGCGCAGCCTGGCAGCTCCCGGGCGGGTGGGAGGCCCCCGGCAGCCCCAGCCTCAGCGCCCCCAGTGGGCTGCAGTTTTCCTTGGAGGCGGGCCATCTCTAGGCGGCCCTGCAGCCCCTCCAGCCTCCTGCACCGTGTCCGCGACCTTGCCTGGGGCGCTGGGACGGATCTCCTGCCACTTCCTGCTTTCCGCACAAGCTCTAATTGAAAATTTGGGTGGCCTTGCTTATTTATTTTCCTGGAATGCAGTAGGTTATATTTTCATGGCATTTTCTCAGCAGTTCAGTGTTTCCATTTCAAACTAGGACAATGAGAAGAAAAGCCAGTCCCCTTCAGCAAAAGATGACTGTGCCCCATTTGGCTTTGCAGGACAGCGTTTATAAATTGTAACTAAATGTAAACCATCAGAAATGCCTGTTTTTTTCAGGAAACTAAAAAAGACAAGTTGGCTTTCTCCTTTAAAAAAAAAATGAAAGAAAGAAAACCCAGTGATGGACTCAGTTACCAGAGAAGATGAACAATAAATAGAAGGTAAATTCAGAACTCTTTGGTAAAATTCGACAATTGACTGTCTATGTCTGAATCTTCATAAGATGCTTTGGCTCAAATCCTCTGTCGGTTCCTGCATGTAAGAAGGCTTCATGGCAGCTCTAGAGTTTCCTAAAGATCACAGCCTGGCTGGCATGGGCATTTCTCTTTAGGAGTATGAAGGCCAATAGTGGAATTTTTAATTTTATCAAGATGTTATCCCATGTTGTTCTAATAATCTACCACTGCTATAAATTTTGTATAGCCTAATATTCAAAGGGGAATCTACTTCAATGAAGTTGTATAAAAACACAATGTTGGCAAAAATTGAATTATACCATGGCTTAGAGAATTTACACCTTAAAACTGACTTTCCATTTCATCCTGAATGTGTGCGTCTTTCATTTCTGAAATGAGTGTACACAGAGAGAGTGAATTTTTAACATCTGATGCATTTTGCATGAAATATTTTAAAATCATAATTTAGAAGAGTTAAAAACAAATACACATGTTAAGTAAATTAGTTAACAAAGACAAGTACTTTAATTTGACTCCCTGAAAGAATGCCAGTTGAGGGTGAAACAGTTTTCAGTTTTGCGTCTTATGCAGGGCTGGTCCAGGCCGCTTTCTTAGTCGGGAGAGCTGCCTTCCCATGGTCTGAACATGTTTCTGCACCTGGTGTAATTGATGGGCACACTAGTCACATGTCAATTCACCTCAAACGGGACATTAATAAGACCTTTACATGTTAAGTAAATTAGTTAACAAAGACAAGTACTTTAATTTGACTCCCTGAAAGAATGCCAGTTGAGGGTGAAACAGTGCGTCTTATGCAGGGCTGGTCCAGGCCGCTTTCTTAGTCGGGAGAGCTGCCTTCCCATGGTCTGAACATGTTTCTGCGCCTGGTGTAATTGATGGGCACACTAGTCACATGTCAATTCACCTCAAATGGGACATTAATAAGACCTCTCCATGGAGCAAAACTGCCAAGGCTGCGATCGGAAAGTAAAATCTTCAAACATATCTGTGCTAATTAGTTTGGGCAACTGATATGGGAAATAAAAGTTTTCATCTGTTCATTTTAATCAAACAATAACATTAAATTGCTATTCCGAGTTACTTTTTTAAAAAATGAAAAATAGTGCTAAACTGTCAAAAAATCAATGCCAATGGCACCTATCTTCACGTGAAAATAAATACAGAAAGGTGTCTGGCTGCTCAGGTGATCAAACTTACTAAAACTTCACTATAATTCTTAAATAGAATTCCTTTTCCATATATATTTTGTCTTAAAATTAAAGGTGCTAAAAGAGGGAAAATGTCTGCTTGGACTATGTAATATTGCTGAAGTACTGATCCTGAATATACAGATGTGAGCTGAACAACACAATTACGGTTTTTCACGTGCTACTGATTATGTATTTGAAAGTCACTCTACAAGAAATGTTGTGCCTGTAATAACGGTAACACTTCATGTTTGCACAGCTCTTCATAAACTACAAAAGTATTTTTCAACATATGTAATTGAGGTTCACAATAATTCTCTAAGGCTTGCTTGTTTAAAAGGCACATTAAAGTATGTGCTTTAAGAAAAGGTATTAAAGGAAAGTAAGTCTATGTTTATTAAAAATACAGACATAGTAATGGAACCAAGCATGAAAATAGGAAAACATTACAGTTTAAATGAAGGAAACACTGGCCCTGGACGGCCGTGCCAGACGTCTAATCCAGTGTAGCCCTTTTGACCTTCTGGACAGCTTAGAAAACAGACTGGCAGAATGTCACTAATTTGGTAAATTCAGATAAATTTTTAGGATTTTTTCTTTTCATTTCACTTATTTTAATAAAATGTTAAAAAAAATCACATTATCCACATTCATATCATTTCTTCCAGTAGTGGTCTCTTCTCCTGTCTGTCTTGTTGGGTAAATTAGACCTTTAAAGAAAATAAATGCCATCGGATGCAGTCCATTAGGAGACTTGCCTTCTGCCGTTAAGTCAGAACAGACACGGGGGAAGGTAACCCTTCACTACTTGTACAAAGTCTCCAAACTAACTTATATACTTCTAATGTTTCCCACTATCGTTTCCGCTTTGCTGGAGTTCATGATAAATTTTAGCATGGCTGGTGATTTCTTCCCTAGATGTGAAATGGCAAAATATTTTAAAAACGAAGTGTACTTCCCAGGAGAAACGAGAACCGAAGCCCCGCTCGTGGCCGCCCGGCCCTGCGTCGGGCAGAGCGCTGCTGCTGGCTGAGGCCGGCTGGGCGGCGCTGGGTGCACTCCGCAACCTGCGCGCTGACATAGTCCACAGCGGAATTTCGGAACCGCCCAGCAGACATCAATTCTGAAAATGTCTAAACTGCTCCTGACAAAGCTCCCAGCCCGCGCTGAGGGCTTCTGTGGCCGGGCGGCTGTTACCTGCAGCGTGGGCTCTGGGGGCCCAGGCGGCCGAGAGGGTCGCGCAGAGCAGGAAGCTGGAAGCCTGGGTCTGAGCGCCTGTCTGTGCTCCCTCTGGGACTGTAACGACTCGGACAGCAGGTGAGGTGCAGCACGCTGCCGGAGGACGGGCTGCTGGGTCTGGGTGTCGGTTTCCGCCTCTGACATCCAGCGGTACACGCTGACAGTTCACCTGATTCTGATCAGTGTATCCAAAGCATAAGGCAAGACAAACCAGGCTGGTCCTGATTCCTTTCTCTTGAGAAAATAAGCTGGTTCTTCTGAACACTCTTCTGTAAGAGGCAAACTGCAGCGCATAGCTAAGAGAACAAGACGCCCACCAGGCTTCCAGGCCAAGGCCCCGCGGCGAGGGCTGCCCACCCACTGCAAGACGGCGAGCCGGAGCCCAGAGCCCCCCAAGCGTGGCTCTCCAGTTACACGGCCTCCGACGCGCTCCAGAGCTGCTGAAAGCAAAGCCGCGGTTTACAACCGCCCTGTGATGAGGAGGCGGCCACAGGAGAGAAGGGTGTCCATCGCAGGATGTTTTAAAAATCAGAACGCCGCTGTCAGCATTCTTTCCACACACACGGACTCTGGCGAAGGCCTCAACTCACAGAGAAGATTAAGGAGATGCAAGGAAAATAAATATCTGAACTGTGATTGATGAGACAGGCTGAGGCAGGTGGGTTAAACCGGGCTAAGACAGTGGGATCTGAACACCCAACGCCTGCAGCCGCACGGCTCCCCAGGCCTCACGCCCTGGGGTTGGGCCTCCAGGGCAGCCCTCACTGTCCTGTAGTCTTCTCAGCCGCTGATTCCTCCAAACTCGGCTTTTTGTTCTGTGTGTGTCTGGATGTGGGTGTGTGTGCATCTGTACGTACATACGTGTGGCTGTGTACATATACATGTGTGCACATATGTGTGGGTGTGATTAGGCATGTGCATACATGTACGTGTAGGTGTGTGCACACGTGCGGGTGGGCGTGTGTACATGTGTGTGCATAAACGAGGTGGCCTAAAGAAGGTGAAAGCCAAAGCCGCTGCAGTCACTTAAGACTCTCTTCATTTTCTCAGAAGTGTGTGCTCTGCTGAGAAATGGAAATGGGAGGGGAGTGTGCAGGAGGGGAGGGCCCCGTGTGTGGACCCTCCTGTTCCCGCTCCGAACGATCCCGCATCCTCACTCATCAGCTGAGGGCCCTCGTCTGCCTGCCTGCTGCTCCTGCCTTCTCTGGTTTCCTAACAAGTTTTCTCTACACTATGGAAGTGTGACTTTCAGAAAATCGAAAGCTACAGGATATAATCAACCCTTGTGGATCCAAGATGAATGGCTTATGCAAAAGGGGTAAGACTGGCATAGGGGTAAGGTAAAAGCAGCTGGCAGCTGGCACCTGCTGCTCCTGTCACTGGTAGGTTCAAGGTCACCACCCCTGCCCTCTGGGCTGGCGCCCCCAAACTGGCCTTGAGGGGCTCCCTGCCGTCAGGGTTACAGCGGCCTGCAGAGAACTCAACACCGGACGGAGAGGTTCACGCCCCAGACGCCCACAGAGGCTGCAGGGGAAGGGAGGTTCGGTCTGTTTCTCAGCAGTTGGTGACTACAATTAATGTTAATATTATTAGCAGCATTAATTTTAGTGTGGATATCACAGGTATGTTAGAAAGCTCAGTCAGCCTAAGTTCATGTGCTGGGGTTACTAAAATGTCTTATCTTTAATTTTTTCATCTTTAAGTCAGCTGCTGGTTTTAGTCTTTTTAGAAGTGCAGTTCATTAAAATGCTTCTACAAAGAAAACAATTTTAATTTCCACTTTTAAAAATGTAAAGTTCCTGAAGGTTATAAGTTAATTTGCTGTTGCTCTTTAAATGCTAAGACAATATGAAATCTCACTGGGTAAAGGAGATAGCTTTGATTCCACAAAAGAATTACCTGCAACCTATATTTTATAAGCAAGGCCAGTGTTCTAAATAATTTAGGTTCATAAAATGTCATGAAATATATAACATTTGTAGTAATTTAAAACTGTTTAACATGCAGTTATTAGATTCTAATCAGGATGGGCATATAGTTTCAAAGCACGTTTGAATGATTTGTTATTGTCCTTTTCCAAAAATAATGGTAATAATGTGTATTTAATTGCAAACGTATTCTCCTATGAAGCTTACCAAAGGCCTATATTTCTATGTCTCCATAGAGATCACAACAATGTGAATGTGTGTGCATATAATGTGGATATGTATATTGCTTAAATGAAAAAGATTACACTAAAAAATTCAAAGGTTAATAGTGTATAGGTCACTCGCTTTGAAAGCAGCAAGGTTATCAGGGTTATTTCCACCCCTAACATGGCTTACATAACGATCAACTCAAACCTCACCAGTATCCCAGTTTCCATTCAGAGTTTGCTGAGTTGAGCATGTTCGCGTCTGCTTGGAAACGAGCAGGAGTCGGATTCTGCAGTGTTTAGCGGCTGTTTTCTTATTCGCTAAACGTCTTCCCCCAAGAGTCTCTCAGGCGATCACTTTGTTTTGGCCTGAACTGTAAATATTTATGAAACCGGACCTGCACACAAAAAATACAAAGACAAAAAGCAGGATTTTCCATTTATCACCCTCTCCTCCCACCAATCCAAAAGACATTTTTCTTATTTTACTTTTGAAAAATAAATCTTGCAAAAATCATAATTACAATGTCTTTAGTGGCAGATAAGCTTAATCCACAGAAACCAAGAAAGGACGTGCAGGAGAGGAGAGCAGCACCCGGACGGTGAGGCGCTGCGTCAGTGCCCGCTGATCTGAAGAGTGGGCGTGGGGGGCTGCCAAGTGCTCGTACAGAGAGAGTGTCCGCATCACTGGTTGGACGATCAGTTTCGTGCAGAAAATAAACTTCTGAAAGTGTTTTCTAGAATTCAACTGCCTGTAGCATCTGTTAAACATAGATATCTTAGACATTAAAAAAAAATTGCTACCAGCTCTATTGAGGTAGAATTGAACACAAAAATCACACATATTTAATGTATACAATTTGGTGAGTCTGGAAATCAGACATCTTTAAAGGAAAGAGTGTGATGGTGTGTAAACCAAGCAAGGAAAGCCATGTGAACATTCTGTAAGTATCGGAGATAAACCAGAAATTCAAAAAGCTTGCCTCTGTTTGATGCAGGACACTGCCTGGTCTCATTCAGGAAGACATTCTAGATTCTTTAAGAATTAATTTGTCTCCATTTCTCTTAAAGTATGCCAACAACCCGGGGGGGCGGGAGGGCCAGACGGGGCTGCACAGCAATGCACTGCACGCTTCATTTGGATGATGTTCCACTTTACATTACAGTTTCTGGTCTGAAATTATATTACCGGAAAAATTGCTGCCAAATTTAAAGTCAGTCACTAGCTGGGCTTCCTAGGCTCATCGGTAAAGAATCTGCCTGCCAGTGCAGATGTGGTTTGATCCCCAGGCAGGGAAGATCTCTTAGAGAAGGAAATGGCAATCCATTCCAGTACTCCTGTCTGGGAAATCCTATGGAGAGGAACCTGATGGGCTACAGTCCATGGGGTCGCAAAGAGTCAGACATGACTTGGTGACTAACCTGCGGCCGCGACAGCTAGCAGCAGGTTTATGCAAAGCACTATTACACTGGATGGTGCTTAGCTTTTTCTAGCTATTGATCCATATTGTGTCTTGCCACACCACAGCTGGTCGCTCGCCTGTTAAGACAGCGAAGAGAGTTAGCACTTGAGACCAAGCCAGCATTGTAACCAAGGAAAATATTTTTTATAAATTCTGGTTCAAAAATTATTCTCCTAAAGAACAAAAACCTCCTTTTAAATGTGTTCTGACAAATACATGCTTACAAACAGAAGGCCACTTAACAGCAGTGAGAATGACGTTTAAATGTGGCAAAGCTCAAATGGCGTGAAAGGATTACCAGCAGCCCCCGAAGTTTCCTTCCACAACCCGCAATCAGCAAACAGAGCAAATACATTTCTAGGATAAAATATAATTACAGCATTAGAGACATAGTCTTCACAAATTCTCAAACAAAATTCTGTTAGGGAGGCTCCCACGTCTACAGCTTGAAAAGCTCTCGAATGTTAGAAAGCCAGCACAGGCACGGGGGAGATGCGTCTGCGCGCCTGACAGTGGGGTGTGCACCCAGCTGGGCGCGCGTAGGTAAAGCGCAGCAGTGCGAGTCAACACTGCCCCGCACACCTGGGGTCCAAGAACACGAGGCCAGGCTTAGAAGGAGCTACTCTATGGAAAGGCAGGAATTCAATGGAAACACAAGGCTGACAATCACCCCACACGTCTACATCACACTGCTCTCCTATTTCCCTTCACAGCTCACCCACTGTTGGCGTTCCCCTCAGCACCGGGCCAGGGGAACGGAAGCAGTGCAATCAGCTCACAGGGCTGCGGGGGGCTCGGAGGGGTGCATGTGATTCAGGATGGAGGGGCAAAGGTCAGGCAGACAGCGCGGGAGCAACGGCTGGCTTCGGGTTCAGAGAAAGCAACCTAGGAGCTCTGTTTTAAAATGGACTGCCTCATAGGTGGCAGATTTAAGGAACAAAAGATTCCTTTAATTGAATACCAAGAACAATTAATGCAACCCACTACCATTGGCATATAGAGTCATTCGGAAAAACTCCACTAACCCTCCCATATCCTGTTCTATGCACGCGGTCAGATGGAGTTGCCGGAGGAAGGCCTGCATTTCAGCCAGAATTCACTGTGGAATAGCGGCTTGTTGGGAAGAGGGGCTATGAGATTTGAGAGCTTAAAGGACTTTTCAGTGTCTCCAACCCACCACCTTATTTTAAAAATGAGATGACCAGAACTCTCAAGGGGTCAGGGAATGTCTCTGATCAGGGTTCACAATAGGCCAGGCTCAGAATGTGGGGTTTGGACCCTCAGTGTAATTTATCTATATCCCTATCTATCTTCCGGTCCATGAAAGTGAGAGTGTTAGAGCCTCAGTCGTGTCTGACTCTGCCCCTCTGTGGACTGTAGCCCAGCAGGCTCCTGTCCCTGGGGTTCTCCAGGCAGGAATACTGGAGCGGGCTGCCATTCCCTCTCAGAAGGTCTTCCCAACCTGGGGATTGAACCCAGGCCTCCTGCATTGCAGGTGGATTCCTTACCATGTGCGCCACCAGGGAAGCCCACCATCTATATTCAAGCCAGCAGCAATACAGTCAACTCCTGGTTTTTCAGGGACCGTGGATATTTGTTTCTTTAAAAGTGAAAGGGAAAGTTGCTGTCGTGTCCAGCTCTTTGTGAGCCCATCTACTACACAGTCCCTGGAATTCTCCAGGCCAAAATACTGGAGTGGGTAGCCTTCCCTTTCTCCAGCGGATCTTCCCCATCCAGTAATCAAACGGGGGTCTCCTGCATTGCAGGCAGATTCTTTACCAGCTGAGCTACCAGGGAAGCGCACAAAAATAAGTTCTTACTCAAATCAGTTGCCTACACTTTATGTTATCACTTTTGTCATAAGGGTCCAGTCAGAAAGAACAAAGGTGCAGGCTGTTGTCTGAAGAGTGGATTGGACATTACCTTGGCTTTTAATTTTCTGTGTACTTGCCCCTCTGTGCCACACAGCGTGCAGAGGGAGCTTCGCCCTGCTGGGGGCCGGCTGACGCTGGGCTCTGAGAGCCGCAGCTGCTGCTTGCAGAGGGCAGAGCTCCCGGGGGAGGGGCCGGGGGCCGGGACGAGCCCCAGGGCTCATGTTCGCTACCCAAGGGGGACAGCTTAGTTCACAGTGTAGGTGAAACCTACCGAAGACAGGATGAGATGGATGAGATGCCTTCAGGGAGTTTAAAATCTCTAATCAACTTTGTGGCAAATAAGGTGTTAGCCACGCAATGAAGACTCAGCTATTAAAGGAACAAGATCTGAGGCCAGGCTGGCTATGTGTGCATACGAGGCATTCCTGAAACTCCTGAGAAGTGGGAAGCCTTCACGAAGAAGTGTCCAGAGGACTGGATCCTACATGAAAGCCGAGAGGCTGGCAACACCTCTCCCTGCCTGGGTGGAACCAAAATGGTGACATTCCTACACAGCAGAGCAGGGCCACCCGGCCAGCTGGCGGCTCCGAGCCCCAGTTCATCGGGGCAGGGTCACATCACTGGAATCAACTGGAAACATGGCACCATTTTCCATGGCCACTGACAGAGGCACAGCACACAGGCCCTTCGAGTGGGAAGTCTGAGGACAAAACACACACACGCAAAAACCTACAACAAAACAGAAAAAGCCCCCAACCACCTCCTACTGCCTAGCGATTTAAACGAATTAAAATGCAGCCTTGTGTTCAGTGAAGGCCTTCAGTTAGAGCATAAAGAGGCCTAACTTCCTAGCGGAGACGCCCAGCAGCAGCAGGACCTAGCAAGGCTGCACGCCTCTCGCCCCCAGCAGCCAGTGACTTCCCACAGTTCCTCTGTTCTCTTCCAGACCACCTACAGACACCCAGGAGAGAGCCCGAAATAAACACAGCTGCGTCTTTGTGCTGGGTGGCAGCCGTGGAGTTACGCCATATCCTTGTGTAGACCAAGCTTTATTTACAGTTTTCTTAACAAAATATGCAAATAGAAGGTAAGCAGAAAAATATAAGGGCTCTGCTTTGCAGTAAAACTAGAGACATTTACTTTGAGGCCTTTGTGCTACAGAGCTTTGAAGCTGGGGACAGATAGATAGATCAAGCGCCCACAAAGGCATTTGCAAGAGTACAGGGTAGCAAGACTTCTTCAACAGTAGGCCCAATCCAAGAATCGCCGAAACAGCCTCATGACCGTCACAGCCCTGGAGGGTTTCAAACCGTCTTTGTGGTCTTAAACCATAAAGGATTCCAGCAAAGAATGACAAAGTTGGGTGGTACTCGATAAAACATCTCCACAATTCACACATGGTCAAGATTTACAGAGTGCACTTGGCTTACCATTGTTGCTTCTAAGTGAGCCTCAGGTATATTTTGAAACAGACCTCTCCAACTCTGCCACTATCATAACGTATTGTCATGATATTTTCAGTTTTCACATTTATTTAGGTTGTGGTTAGTGCTTTACAAGGCAGCTGGCCTGCTGTGCTGGACACCTGCTGGGTAAGGCTCTGTGGCATCTACAATACAGACAGGAATTTGTCGGCAAGGGGCTTTGTTAAGCTGTGCATTAACAGAACAAACGACGGTCGTCTTTGGTAAAAAGGATCACTAGATAAGGCAGATCACGATTGGTCTGAGGGTTAGAATCTGTACTGACGATGGTCCTTTACAACTGACACGCATGTAGCAGGAAACACTTCAGGTGCTCTTTATGGTAAAAAACAGACCCTGTGGAAGAGCGAGCTGTGACGCCAGTGTTTCCTGACTGAAACCAAAGGAGTCCCACGCTTCAGAATTATTTTTTCCTCTCTAGGTCAAACGAAATCTGATGCGGAATTGAAAACACAAGCTATACAATGGTATGTAATTGCTTCAACAGCTACTACAGCAGTTTGGGGTTTAATGCTTTCATTTCCGGCCAGCTTCTGCATGTATGGCACTAACATTTGCCAGCTGGCTCCAGAATGTGGACCAGAAGTCTAAGAAAAAAGAAGGGAAACACTACCAGTAATTTTTACATTAGTAAAAGACTCTCTCTCCTTCTGATTGTTGTCTCAGGGATACAGTATTACTTGTCTTTTTTTGATCCAGGAGAGACCTGTGAGTGCTCAAGAGTCATTCAAACCAGCTTAAGGGCAGGATCGCCTGACTTCGGAATGACGCATCACGGAGACAGAAGGAGCAGCAAGAAACAGGTTCAGCTTCGCCACGAGGCGGCAGTGCCAGCTGCCTGTGTTTAAGGGGCTGATCCTGGGGCAGCTGAGTTACTGCGCACGGGAGGGAGCACTCCCTCCGAGGTGAGGGGGAGAAAAACTGAGTCACGCCAAGTCCCACAACCCAGAGCGTTTGTTCAAAATCATTACCTTTTTCTTAGGATGTATTTCTCTTAACAGGTGTTCAACACATATTCAAATTGCAGTAAGTATAGGTTCCTTTTTTTTTCTGTGATGAGGACTATCCTGGCTGGATTCCCCAGAAGCTGACCCTGAGATATGGTTTCCAGGCTAGTATTTAACTTGGGAAGTGAGGCCAGGAAACACCAGGAGGGGATGGGGAAGTCAGTGGGAGAGGGGAGGAAGCAAGAAGAGGTGTGGGTGAAGGGAGTCCCCTGGGTACCGGGCCCCAGCCAGGAGGGGAGCTCTGGACATGCTGATCCGCTTCCCAGCCGCCTGAGCCAGGCAGCGGGTCTTTTCCTGCAGCTTTCAGCCGCCGGAGAAGGCACTGGCACCCCACTCCAGCCCTCTTTTTCTGGAAAATCCCATGGACAGAGGAGCCTGGTGGGCTGCAGTCCATGGGGTCGCACAGAGTTGGACACGACTGAGCGACTTCACTTTCACTTTTCTGTTTCATGCACTGGAGAAGGAAATGGCAACCCACTTTAGTGTTCCTGCATGGAGAATCCCAGGGACGGGGGAGCCTGGTGGGCTGCTGTCTGTGGGGTCGCACAGAGTCGGACACGAGTGAAGCGACTTAGCAGCAGCAGCAGCAGCTTTCAGCCGCCGTGTGTCCAGGGGAAAAGCCCCGAGGCACAGGGACAGCTGTGAGCAGAGGGCGGCAGAGGGGTGCGCGTGGGTGCTGCTGCGCCCTGCTGCGCTCAGGTGGTCCTCTGGTTCCTCACGCTGATGTCACACCCACACCAGGAGCGTGGACAGGTGGAGCTATGGGCTCCTGCCGGTTGGTCCTGGGGCCACAGATTTACCTTCCTCCTGTATCACTCATTCTGGATTTCCCTCACCCTCCACCAGCTGGCCTGGGCTGCATGCTTGACGATGAGACCACAACTTTGTCCTTGTGGGGTCTGAGCTCCTGTTGCCATGTCTGCCAGGCCAGGGTGCAGCTTTACCCATCTGCGGGAATCACCAGGCACAGAGAAGATGCCCAGGGAGCGCCCCGAGTCCGCAAGTACCCCTCCCTGCCCCCATTTCCCCCTAACGAGAAGGGGCATTTCTGTCGCCTGTATGAGGAGCCCAGAGGGGAGGTCTTAGGATTGAGGGGACCTTCGTACGCCCTGCACCCTCCTTCCCTGCCGCGGAAGCGCGGGCTCTGTGGAGACAGCGCACCAGCGTGGTGCGAGCTTCACGGGAGCCCTTGCGGCCCGCGGCGCTGCCCCCGCTGCAAGACGCCGTTCCCGGCTGGAGCCACCGCCGTGCCCTTGAGGCCGTTCCACCGTCCCGGGGCGTGGCGGCTTCCGGGCGCGCGACGCCGGCCCCCGGGCACAGCGCTTTCCCTCGGAAAGGCCTGTCCCGGTGCCCCCCGGCCCTCTCGGGACGACACGGCAGACACCGTGAGCGACGCTCGGCGCCTGCTCGAGCGCTGCCGTCGCGGGAGACGAACCCGAACCCGGGCCCGTATCCGGCTCCGAGGACACCGCCAGCCCCCCGCTGCCGCCCGGCCTCCGGGCAGGGAGGCCCGGCTCCCCGGCTGCACCGCCGGCCGGACGCAGCGCGCCGTTCAACCGCGGTCAGCACCGCGACGGCCCAGGGCCCGGGGCGACAGCCGGGCCCAGCCGCTGGGGCAGCGGCCGGCGTGGCCGCGCAGCCGCGGGGAGAGCGGGCCCGGCCGGCAGCGGCGGCGGCCCCGGCCGCCCCGCCAACCCCAGCCCCGGCCGCGCCGCGCCCGGCGGCCGGAAGAGCGCGCCCCCTTCCGGCCCCGCCGCGCGCGTCACTTGGAGATCTACACTGAGACTTAACTCGGTGCCGGTCCGGGTTTCTCTGGGTTGACGGTACCATCCGCGTTTTACAGACGGGGAGACTGAAGCTCAGAATGCTTGTGTAAGTAGCCTGAAATCGTGTAATTGCTCAGTGTTTATCTGCCAGTTCAGCCTGCAGTGAGGCCCTGGGGCCCGAACTCTTGTGTACTCTCCGAAGAAACAGCTGTCTTTGAATGGAAGTAAGCTTTTCTTAACATCGCTGAAGACTGCTCCTACTAATACGTATGAGAAAACGTGTCTTTTTTTTTTAGTCTGAGTAAACTTATAAGGAAAATTTTTTAAAAAATACTGTAAAAACCTTAACGAGTTCATTTGGGTGTACTGTTTTGAAAAGCTAATTCTAGCTGAGGTTGTGTGGATTTCTTTTCCAATGCATAGTAATGTTTTGATTATTTTCTAGGCAGGCTTGGTGTCAGGGTGTCTAGGATTGGAAGCAGAAAGCTTCCTAAGGGACCTCTGTGTTAAAAGTTGCTGACCCAAAGGGAGGCAATAGAAAGAGGATGATGTGTGCTTAGTACTGAAATCTTCTTTTCTGTCTGGTTAAGTAAAAATTTTGTGGTTTTAAACAGAGAATCCCCCAGTGTAACATGGAAAAATGCTTGGAAGTTTCAGAAAATGATGTTTTCTTCTTTTCAGGTATTTAATTTCCTAAACCGAGTATCATTTTGAAAATTCCCTCTCGAAAAGATATTAACCTGACAATTTTCATTCATTCCACGATAAACCTAGTGGGAAAGGAAATTAGCACTTAACGTTTTTGCGCAGGCAGCCCTTTGATGCCCCTTTAATACAGACGGAGCGATTCCTAGTGTCGGGCCTTTAGGCGGCGTGGGCAGTGCTGGTGTCTCCGTGGCTTCCCACCCTTTCTCTAGTTTACTCATCTCCTCTAGCCAGGACCCCAGATCAGCACCCCCACAGAGTGGAGCTTACGTGTTTGCTGAGTAGGTGAGTTTTAGGCCAGTTTTAGATTGGCCTCAATTTAGGATTTCAGAGGATTTTAGATTGCCTGGAATGGGAAGGGACGCTGGTGACCCTGCTGAGCAGTGCGCTAGGGCCTTGCTTGTTCTCAGATTCCCAGGAAGGTGTTCCCGAGTCCCCTGGAGTGCCTGGTCCCCTGGCAGGACCGCGTGGTGGAAGTACTGAGTTACAGTCACGTGATTTTCCACACTGGTATGTTAGCTTAAAAGAATTATTGATACAAACAGAGAAGCTTAGAGTGGCTGTGGAGGAGTTGCGCACCCTGGGGCAGCAGGCACCCCTGCAGGCGTCCCTCGGCTCCATCGCCCGTGGGCGGCCACGCCCTGCCTTGTAGCCTGGGCTGAGCTGTCGAGCAGTCTTCTTGGGCCTCAGTTTCCTTGTTCCCGAGAATACAGAAAGCTGGATTATCTCCGAGTGCCCTGCTCCGAAGGTCTGCAGCTCCGTGGGCCCTGTAGCCGCTTAGTGCTGCCGCCTGTGCCCTCTTCGGGGCTGTGGCTGCTCACGCGTCTGTCAGAAGCAGCAGCTCTTGCCAGACGGGGATGTCGCAGTCGTTTCTGTGTCTCCCGATTTTAACAGATGGCTGACACGGGTTAGAAATAAAGGTGGTCTGGATTCAGAAGGGGATAGTTTTGTCTTCTCCATTAAATAGCCAAGAACTACGCTGTGATACTCAGTGTAAACACAATAGGAATTTGGAGAGGGGAGAGGATGTTTTGGGGTTGGAAGAATTGGGAAGCCTTCATGGAAATCAGCGAAGGCAATGGCACCCCACTCCAGTACTCTTGCCTGGAAAATCCCATGGACAGAGGAGCCTGGTGGGCTGCAGTCCCTGGGGTCGCGAAGAGTCGGACATGACTGAGCGAATTCACTCTCACTTTTCACTTTCATGCGTTGGAGAAGGAAATGGCAACCCACTCCAGTGTTCTTGCCTGGAGAATCCCAGGGGCGGGAGAGTCTGGTGGGCTGCCGTCTATGGGGTCACGCAGAGTCGGACACGACTGAAGCGACTTAGCAGCAGCAGCAGCATGGAAATCAGACCCTAATGGGGGAGAAGGTGGCCCTCTGGAGAGAAGGCCCATGAATGTCTGGCTGGCTTACTAGGAACAGAGGCCCGGGGCTGAGATGTGAGTGCGTTTTGGATTGCGGAATGCCTGGCGTCCAGGCAGAGGGCGTTTGGAGCGGACTTCATAAGGCTGCTTGTGTGCTGTTGTTTTTTTCCCTGGAAAATTGTACTGGGTTTGTTCAAAAGCTTCATTAACATCCTTTAATACTGTCGGTGGGGTGGACTATACAGTTTGCATTACGTTTTGGTTTTGGTGTTAGTGGTTCCTTCCTTGCTCTTTCCCACTTACAGCTTGGTGCCAGTATGGGAAGGACGGTGGACCGCGGGACTCAGGAAGCCTGGATCTTTGTTAGAGTGTAAGCTGCACAGTGTAGGTCCTCGGCCCAACCTAGGGTGTGCCTGCCGGAGGGTAGCTCTCAGGAGTCCTGCAACCCTGAAGAGCTGGCCCTCTGCCTCTTGCCAATGGCCCGTTTCTGGCAAGGCTGGCCTTTAGTTTCATCTGTAAGCTTCTGCGAATTGTTTGGGACCATGTCCGCCTGTAAAGTGCTGGGATTAGGCAGGGGTGTGTGATGTCAGCTTTTGTTGCGTTATTGTTCAGTTGCTCAGTTGTGTCAACTCTTTGCGACCCCATGGACTCCAGCATGCCACCCCTCCCTGTCCTTCACCATCTCTCAGAGGGTGCTCAAACTCATGTCCACTGAGTCGATGGTACCATCCAACCATCTCATCCTCCGTCATCCCCTTCTCCTCCTGCCCTCAATCTTTGCCAGCATCAGGGTCTTTTCCAATGAGTTGGCTCTTCGCATCAGGTGGCCAAATTACTAGAGCTTCAGCATCAGTCCTTCCAGTGAATATTCAGCGTTTATTTCCTTTAGGATGGACTGGTTTGATCTCCTTGCTGTTCTCTAGAGAGCCTTCTCCAAGTCCACAGTTCAGAAGCGTCAGTTCTTCGGCACTCAGCCTTCTTCATGGTCCAATTCTCACGTCCATATAGGACTACTGGAAAACATAGCTTTGACTGTGTGGACTTTGTCCGCCAAGTGATGTCTCTGCTTTTTAAAGCACTGTCTAGGTTTTTTGTAGTTTTTCTTCCAAGGATCAGACGTCTTTTGATTTCATGGGTGCAGTCACTGTCTGCAGTGATTTTGGAGTCCATGAAAATGAAATCTGTCACTGTTTCCATTTGTTTCCCCATCTCTTGGCCATGAAGTGATGGGACCGGATGTTTATGTCGTGTCCTCAGCTGTAGCCTCTCTCGTAAAGTTTGTGCCTGCCCCCTTCTCTGTTTCAGTGCCTCACTGGGAAAGATCACCTGATCCCTTGTTTTGTTCACATTTCTTGTCTGCTATTCAGATAAAAATTCTTACATACTAAATAATTTAAAAAAATTGATTTAATCCTTTAAAATTGATTTAAATCCCTTTAATCCTATTCTTGGGCTTAGATGTTCTGCCTTTTCTCCGCTAATGCCACTACTTGTTATTTTTTTCTATGTATATTTACTGTGAAGTTATGTAAAAAACCATTTACTGCCTTTTATTCTACCAGTAAGTCTTTTGGAAAATTAAAAACTGTGCCACTGTGAAATACGGAAAAAATACAGAATTAAAATTTTCTGATCTCTGTTGCAGAAACACTTCACATTCGTGTTGTGTGCTTCATTAAAGGAAAAGAGGAAGGCAGGTTAAAATCGACGGTAATAGAAATCTAAAAGAATGTGCCCTTATTTAAGTATTTATTATAGATTATAAGAAAACGTATGTCTTTATCTTAATGAAAGGCTTTTGTAATGGTAATTTTCTCTTTTGACCTGTGATGGACAGGAGGTTAATTGATGTTAAATGGATGCTTTGTTAATCCTTCATCGGCTACTAAATTGGTTGGGGGAGTGCAGGTCAAGGCCGCGCCGGGCCTGGCGGCGTGTTTTCTCAGGAAACCGCGCTTCTCCCACCGTGACAGCTGGTGGGCCTTGCGTGCGAGCTGGGCTGGCGCTGTGTGGTCCGAGTGTGTGGTCTCCCTCAGCCGAGCGGCTGCTCGCGGGCTGGACGGGAGGGAGCGCGACTGTTTACGTTCCCCGAGACGCCGCCACGGTGCCCGCGCCCCTCCTCGGCCGGCCCCGCTGCCGCAGCTTCGGCTTCACCGCTGGGCTGCAGCCTCCTCCGGAGGCTCTCCCCGTTTGATCCCCAGGCTCAGAGCTGGTGGCGCTGCGGCGTGCGGCGGGAGTCTGCTTTCACTCTGGCAAGATTTGTGGCCTTGGGGAAGTTCCTTCTGAGGTAGAGCCAGGCAGTTAAAGCAGAAGTTTTAAGATAAGTGACAGAGTTGCCGCATTTTTAGAAACTGGGAGAGCCATTATGTAAGATTTGGGTTAAATTAATCCAGCTCTGCTCATGTAAAGGAATCTGGGAGCTCAGTGACTTCTGTCACGTTTAACAATTTCAATAAAAGTGACCAATTTAAACTGTCAGTTGATTCTTTGACCTTTTTTGAAAATCTACATTGATTTTGGCATACCCGTTTACTGTAGTTATATCTGTTAACAGTCACATTGACTTATTCGTAGTAAAGATTCCACAAGTCAAGACTAGCTGGTAAAGATCTGACAAGTCAACACTATCAAAAAAAAAGAAACAGCAGGCCCCATATGGGAGTACTTGTGCTGAGCATGTCACCATGGAACAAATGAAACTTTGTTTTTATGCAGTAATATAAATTTAGGACAATATCTTTTTTCCCTAATTTGCTCATTGTAAATAATTGAGCAGTAGTTTCTCGATTGCATTCCTCAGTCATTCCTGAACATTCTCGCAGAGAAGGTTAAGTGTCTTGTGATTTAAGTGAGCACACGTAGACTGTTGATGGTATTGGGTTTTCCACTTCTGACTTCTTCCTCTTCCCAGCAGTCTTGCTGGGATGGGGTTCGTGTTGCCAGTGCCTGTTAGGAGGGAAAGGCTAGGCCCCTGACACTTGCCAGAGGAGCTCACAGAGGTGGCTGGTTGTTCTGCTTTTCCTGCTGATGTTAACCCTGACCTTTGGTAAATGATCTGAGAGGGAAAGCCTCCCTCCTGTCCCTTGCTTGCTTTCCATTCTGGCCTTGAAAAGGAAAGGCGCTCAGTCGTGTCCGACTCTTTGTGACTCCATGGACTACACAGTCCATGGGAGTCTCTTGGCCAGAATACTGGAGCAGGTAGTCATTCCCTTCTCTAGGGGATCTTTCCAACCCAGGTATCGAACCCAAGGCTCCCGTAGTGCAGGCAGATTCTTTACCGTCTGAGCCACAGTCAGAATTTAGAAGTTAGCCGTGTCAGAAGTTTTTTTTTTTTTTAGGTGCTGCAATCCTGTATTTCCTCTTTGTGTCCTTTTTTGGGGGGTTCTGTGTTCGTGGTGATAGTGATAACCTAATGCTCCCAGGAATTCTTAAGCACAGTTAGCGTATCCCTTTACAGAGTCACACGCTGAAGTGTTTATGGGTGAGACGGTGTACCTGGGATTTGCTTTAAAGTGCTCACTGAAAACAGCGTAAACGCATGTTGAGGAGGAGATGTGGTTGAAAACCGACAAAATGGGAATGTGGAGGTTCCTTATGCTGGGCTCTGTTCTTTTACGTATGTTTAAAATTTCCATAATAAAATCTTAAAACAATCACACGGAGAGTAGAATAGCGTGGCCCTGAGCCTGGCTTTGGATCTCAGCTCTGCTGCTCTCTCCTGTGACTGTGGACAAGCTGATCTCTGAGGTCTCACCATTACTAATCAAACTCTCAGCATGTTAGAATGCTGAACTTTTTCTGTACATTCTAAAATCTATATATATATATAAACTATATAGTAACATATTTATCAGTGTATAGATTATCTAATTTTTTTAAAAAATGAATTATATTTTTTTATTTGCAAAAGTTGAAAGTGCTCATATAAATTACTAGCTCAGAGCTTGAATTTCCGTTCAATTGATTGCAGGAAACAAGAGTCAGTCACTTCATGCCAGCTTTGGGGCCCTTTTCTAGGACTTTCTAGGCCCTCTTTGAGGAAGATGATAGATACTCTTCAAACACCGCTGGCTGAGGCGCTGGCCTGTTTCCTGCATCTGGACCTGCAGGTTGGCGGTGGCCCCAGGGGCCAGGAGGGACCGTGGTGCTTGCCCAGCGTCACTCCGGGGGCTCCCAGGCCTCCAAGGTCAGGACTTACCTGTTGACCTGTTCCTGGAGGCCCTCTGGGGCTTCCCTAGTAACCCAAGGCTCTCTGTGCTGAGCTGCTGCCAGCTGAGCAGGTTTTGCTCTTTCTTCACAACAGGGTCTAACCCAGGAAGGTCAATTGCTGTGCGGGCTGCAGCTTCTCTAAACATCGGGGCGGGAGGCTGTCCCGTGGACGCTTTATGTATTGCGTAATGTGTGGGTATACACACCTACATCCATATATATGTGTGTGTAGGTATTTCTGGTTGTTTAGTCGCTAAGTTTATGTATTTAGTTGCTAAATACATGTATTATAAAAGTTACAATACATAAGTACGTGTAATATGTATATATAAAATATATATAATTTAAAATTTATAGAAAAGGTTTCTGGCAGTAAGTATTCTGAAATGACAAATATTTAGCTAAATATATGTGTGTGTGCGTGTGCGTGTGCACGCGTATGCCTACCTATGTCTTTTTTTTTAACCACTTTGTTTAAAAGTGTTCTCTTGCTCTTGCATTCTTTTCAGAACATTTAGAGCATCACCCTGTCAGCTAATTCGTGGCATCACTTTGAGGCCAGTCACTTCGGTTCAGCTCAGTTGCTCAGTCTTGACTGACTCTGCGACCCCGTGGCCTGCAGCACGCCAGGCCTCCTGTCCCTCACCAGCTCCCGGAGTTTACTCACACTCATGTCCATTGAGTCAGTGATGCCATCCAACCATCTCATCCTCTGTCGTCCCCTTCTCCTCCTGCCTTCAGTCTTTCCCAGCATGAAGGTCTTTTCCAATGAGTCAGTTCTTCACATTGGGTGGCCAAAGTATTGGAGTTTCAGCTTCAGCATCAGTCTTTCCAATGAATATTCAGGACTGATTTCAGGATAGACTGGTTGGATCTCCTTGCAGTCCAAGGGACTCTCAGGAGTCTTCTCCAACACCACAGTTCAAAAGCATCAGTTCTTCAGCGCTCAGCTTTCTGTATCGTCCAGCTGTCACAGCTGTACATGACTACTGGAAAAACCATAGCTTTGACTAGACGGACCTTTGTTGGCAGATTGGACCAATCACTTAGCTTGAAGAAAAGGAGTTAGAGTGTAGACATTATGAGCTTTTTCAAGGATAAAAACTTTTACAGCTGTCCACACTAGAAGTAAAACGCCACTGAAGCATCCTGTGTTGTGTGTGTGCTCCGTCATGCCTGACTCTTGGCAGCCCATGGACTGTAGCCCGCCAGGCTCCTCTGCCCGTGGGATTCTCCAGGCAGGAATACTGGAGTGGCTTGCCATTTCCTTCTCCAGGGGATCTTCCCGACCCAGGGGCTGAACCCACGTCTCCTGGTCTTCTGCACTGGCAGGCAGATTCTTTACCTCTGGCAGCACCTGGGAAGCCCTGAAGCACCCTACAGGTTTTGATTTCTGCTGCTGCTGCTGCTAAGTCGCTTCAGTCGTGTCCGACTCTGTGCGACCCCATAGACGGCAGCCCACCAGGCTCCCCTGTCCCTGGGATTCTCCAGGCAAGAGCACTGGAGTGGGTTGCCATTTCCTTCTCCAATGCATGCAAGTGAAAAGTGAAAGGGAAGTCGCTCAGTCATGTCCGACCCTTAGCGACCCCATGGACTGCAGCCTACCAGGCTCCTCCGTCCGTGGGGTTTTCCAGGCAAGAGTACTGGAGTGGGGGTTGCCATTTCCTCCTCCAGGGGATCTTCCCAACTGTACATAAAGGAGGCTTCATTAATGTGCACCAGAGGATACCCCAGGTTAACTGTCATAGAAAACTTTCTCTCGAGCCTTTAATTCTATACCAATTCTACACCTCTGGTTGGCCGACTCTTTCTTTACTTAGGTTTTAAGGTGAATGACCTGGGGCTGTTTCCATCAACCTGATTGCGAATCTAAAGGCGCAGTTGAAATGTCTGTTTTTCTTGCCATCCTCAGAAGATTGCTGCAGATCTACTCCATGATTCTCATTCTTTTCAGCTTACAATACAAATAGCTTATTCTTTTTTGCAACCTATGTCTTATAATAAAGCAGTGCTGAAAAATTAAATAGAAGAATGTTCAGTTGCCATATAGGTTCAGTTCAGTTCAGTTCAGTCACTCAGTCGTGTCTGACTCTTTGCGACCCCATGAATCGCAGCGCGTCAGGCCTCCCTGTTCATCACCATCTCTCGGAGTTCACTCAGACTCACATCCATCGAGTCCGTGATGCCATCCAGCCATCTCATCCTCGGTCGTCCCCTTCTCCTCCTGCCCCCAATCCCTCCCAGCATCAGAGTCTTTTCCAGTGAGTCAACTCTTCTCATGAGGTGGCCAAAGTACTGGAGTTTCAGCTTTAGCATCATTCCTTCCAAAGAAATCCCAGGGTGTAATGTCTCTGCTTTTGAAAATGCTGTCTAGGTTGGACATAACTTTTCTTCCAAGGAGTAAGCGTCTTCTAATTTCATGACTGCAGTCACCATCAGCAGTGATTTTGGAGCCCAAAAAAATAAAGTCTGATGCTGTTTCCACTGCCATATAGGTTACAAAAATGATATGCTGCTGGTGATTCTTAAGCTTGATTCTAAATAGACTTATGAAGAATGGCACTTGGAAGACGTGGTTCAAATTTTGCTATTTAAGGTATCTTGAAATTATAGGCTCACTCTCCCTAAAATTTCAAAAAGCATAGCGCTGAGGCTCTTGAGGGTATAGCAGTGATAAAGGCTTTCATGGTCTTTTCTAAAAAGTATCACTTCATAGTTTTCTGTCTCCAAGGGTTCTCTGATATACTTGTAGAAGGAAGGCAACAGAGAACCAAGAATAAAAATAGCTGAGCTCTCCACAGTGGGGCTTCCTGCTTGCTTTCCCTGTTCAAGGAAAAGAGGAGACGCCATCTTGCAGTAGAGGCTTCATAGACCGCTGGGCTTCTCCAGTGGCCGTCGGCATTTGACGCCCTAACCTCTTGGTTCTTCTTGTTGCCAGTGGTCGGCCTGGTGATGGGGGTGAAATGGGAGCAGTTAATCTGTAGATGAGGGAGCGCTTCCTTTAGCAGTTGAAGGGCACCGTCTGGTATGATTCCAAAGACCTGTAGTGTTTTTAATGGGAGAATCGCTCCAAGTTCAGGTAAAGTTTCAGGTATTATGTCTTAGCACCAACTGAGTGATAGATGTTGGAGGTAGTTGAGTTGGTAAAATTTCTAATAAAGTAAATCTTAATTGCTAGCACTTACATAAACCAAAGGTCCTCTGGGGGGTACCCCCTCTCTTCTTTAAAAAGAGTTTAAGGGGCCTTGTGACCAAAACAGTGAGAAACTCACTGAGGATCATCTCCAGCTCCTTTTGGCCCGTTTCTCGCTGTGGCCTCATAAGGAACCACTGTTAGAGGCCACTCTAAAGGACTGTTGTTGTTGCTGTTTTCTTACTCAGCATACAGTTTAGGGCACAGGGTGGAGGGGTGGAGGGGTGGACATGGGCGGCGGGGTCTAGGTAGCAGGCGGTGAGTCTCCTGTGCGTGAATGCCTCTCTGGAACGACGTGAATCAGTAATGACTGAGACTCTTCCAGTATTAAAGAATCCGCAGATCAGGAAGCTTGGAGAAGACCAGGCACGATCAGTGCCAGAAAATCTGCATCTGACCATGTTACATTCAAACCGCAGACAATCACAAAGCGAACATCTTGAAGCCAGCCAGAGGGAAAAAATCCTTACCTGTGGGGGATCGAGAGTAAGAATTATATTGGATTAGAACAAATTAAGTGTTCAGTCCAGACAGATAGTGTTCCAGACAGATAGAGGGGCTTCCCTGGTGGCTCAGAGGTTAAAGCGTCTGCCTCCAATGCGGGAGACCCGGGTTCGATCCCTGGGTCGGGAAGATCCCCTGGAGAAGGAAATGGCAGTCCACTCCAGTATTCTTGCCTGGAGAATCACATGGACAGAGGAGCCTAGTAAGTTACAGTCCATGGGGTCGCAAAGAGTCGGACACGACTGAGCGACTTCACCTCACCTCACCTCACCTCACCAGACAGATAGAAAAGCAAAATAAAATACAAGGAAGAGGAATTAATACATGTTGAAGTTGTCAGAAATGAATTAGTAATGTTGCTCCTGAAAAAGAAGATACAATGTATAGCTTACATCAGGACTGTTACAAAAGGTCATTAAAACAAAGTATTGATGAGTCTAGCCATGAAGAGATGTTATAGATGCTCAAGGCAATGGAAAACATAATAAAATCATGGCTCTGGGAGAAGTAGTATGATATTCAACTTGAAAATCAGAACAAAATAACTGACTTTCTGAAAAATACACTAAAATTGTCTTAAGATTGATAAACTGTAGACCCAGAATCATTAAGATTTACAAACTACAGACCCAGAATCATGGTTAGGGTCAGGGCTTCCCTTAGGGCTCAACTGGTACGGAATCTGCCTGCAATGCGGGAGTCCTGGGTTTGATCCCTGGGAAAGGCTACCCACTCCGGTATTCTGGCCTGGAGAATTCCGTGGACTGTGTAGCCCACGGGGTTGCAAAGAGTCGGACACAAATGAGCGACTTTCACTTTCATGATCATGAAGGTAATAATCATACCCAAATAATACCCAAATCATGCCCAATACTTATACCCAATGTGGTACTAGAATGAGATGGTTTTATAGGCCAGTAACAGAAACCTACAAGGAATAGAAAATTCCTATACTGTGTATAAGACGACAAATATGAAAAGCTTCAGATTCTTTCTGTAAGCCAGCATAGCACTCTGGATAGAGTAAGTTCTCAGTGATACTCGTAAACTGCTGCATGCTTCCTGATACGACTGCAGACAGGCAGTGAAGTAAAGGAGAGGGTAGTTTCTCACTAAATGGCAAATGAGACTGAAGATGCAGAGCTGCTGAATTAGCAAATCAGACCCAGGAGCCGAGAGGGCTAGAGGGCTAGCGAAACTGAACCCAGTATGCTTATTCTTAGAACATACATAATTCATTAATAGGGAAATTATTTCAGTTCACTGTATTAATAAGTAAAAAAATGATCTTGATGCTGAAAAAATATTTGATAAAATTCGTTTCTAATTTAAAAAATTAACTTTCAGTTAATGAGAATAAAAATTTTCTGCAGTATAACCACATAATATTAGTGGCAGACATCTTAGTGGTGAAATGCTAGAGCATGTGTTCTTAACAGAGGCAGCAAGGGAGAATTAGCTCTTGAAGGGACCAAAAATTCTTAAACCTTTGTGTGTAATGTGCAGATAGACATAGATACAGTACATAATGCAGGTGTTACAGTATATTTGTGATGTTAAGATTTCTTTGGGATGATTAGGAAGAAGACCTAAGTAAAAAGGCTTCTCCTGGGGCGATAAGGGAAGACAGGTGGAGGAGTGGTGCTCTTGAGGCCTGCCTGCTATGGTCGGTCTGCGTGTGAAGGCCACGGTTGGCACTGTTGGGACATTACAGCAAATGCAGTAAAGCAGTTGAAACAAATGATGCACATGTTGATGATTAAGAGCCAGAGCTGTTACAGTATTTGAAGGCAATACGATTTCCTGCAGAGAAAACATAAAAGGTCTTTTGGGAAGTGATTTCAATTGAGAGACACTCATTAAGTTGGTTTCAGATTAATTACATGAACTTTTCCTGTGAACAGAGCTGAATAGTTTCTTGATAGTCTTTAAAAAAAATGAGTATGTGGGAAGATTCAACACTGTAGATATTTTAACTGTTCTGAAATTACCCAGAAATTTTGTGTAATTGATACATTTGTTCATTTAACAAGGATGTGTTAAGCATTCATTGTGTGACACTCTGTTCTGCATTCTGGATGTACAGCAGTGTATGGGGCAGACAAAACCCCTTCTCTGCTGGAACGTGAGTCAGCAGACACAGACGAGAAAATAGTGCAGTGTTTGAGGGCGCTGACACTCCCATCCGAACCCGAGTAGGGTTAGGGTTACAATGCAACAAGATATTTTAGAGTTCATCTGGACCAGGATCTGTGCTGTGGCTAAGCTAACTTGTTAAAGATTAATCGTACTATCAGACAATTGATTATAATGTAAAATTATGTCATCAGTGCAAATTAGATCAGTAGGGTGAAAGACGGTCCAGAAACAGACTCAAAATGAGGACTTTTGTCAGTGGTAACGTGGCATTTCAGATCAGTGGAGGAAACTGGATCATTTGGTGAGATGGTATTGTGGTCAGCCAGCTAGCCTCAGTACTCCAGAATGGATTCCAAATGGCTTAAATAATCTTAAAGGTAAAACAGCATTAAAATACCAGGACTTGACTTTGAACGCGTGACTGTGGGCTTGCTGTTAAAAGATGATAAGGATTTCTGGAGGGCCAAGAGCACGGTGGTTGTTTAGTTGCCAAGTCATACCTGACTCTCTTTCGACCTCACGGACTGTTTGCAGCTCCCCTGTCCATGGGATTTCCCAGGCAAGGATCCTGGAGTGGGCTGCCGTTCCCTTCTCCAGGGGACCTTCCTGACCCGGGGATCGGTTGCACCCGCGTCTCCCACTTGGCGGGTGGGTTCTTTATCACTGCACCTCCTGGGAAGCCCTCAAGAGCACCACAAGCAATGTGATAAACCAGCAATAACTGGGAAGATTGGACAGTGTAGACAGAGAGTGAACATTCTCATTAGAGGTTTTATAATTAAGGGAATTAAACCTGATAAAAAGGTGCAAAGGTGACGAAAATGGGATCCCACACAGTGTAAGTTGAAACTGTCGATCGTTTCGCCTGTCGGATAGCTGCCGAGCAGATGGGCTGCTGGCGCCGTCATTGCGGGCGGGAGGGTGTTCTGATGGTGTGCAGGCCAGGCTGGTATTCATGCCACGCCCTGTGGCAGCAGTCACTCTTTGAATGTTTTGAAAGGAACTGCTAACAGCTGGGTAAAGGTGCAGAAACCTTTTGTGGTCAAGTGTTCATTGTTATGGTCCAATAACAAAAAATCAGAAGCCATCTGAATGCCACCTGGTGGTGCGTCCGTACAGTGGAGCACTGAGGAGCCTGGAACTCGTGCAGGCTTGCTTTTACCGACTGGGCGGAGACCGCGCCCGGTGGGCTCACTAGCCGGTAGAGCAGGCTCCTGAGTATCTTCTGCAGGGTCCTGGGGGTCCTTGAGCGGATGCCAGCCCACTGGTGGGTGGGGCCCGTGGCTGACAGGGCTGGGTGCAGGCTCCAGGGCACCCCAAAGCTGGTGTTGGCTCACGGTGGGCAGAGCTGGGGCCCAGCGCGGCTTATTCACACAGGGATTCAAAGAAACAGTGAAGTTGATGTGGACCAAGATGTTTTTATGGGTAATTTATGTAAACCAAATTCCCTTGTTTTCCCCATGGTATTCCAGCATTCTATTTAGAAAATAATTTTTATTGCTTTATTAGTTTAAGAAGAGGAAGAAGAGATCATGAAAGGCAGCGCAGTGAGTTACAGTCTTGGGAAGGGGGCGGTTCCTGTTCTCTGCGTGTTCGTTTGTTAATACCTTAGGCAAGAAGCGCTAACTTGGCAGCCTTTCTTTTTGCATACTCAGTCAATTCCCACAGCTCTGTTTCCATCAGTAAAGAATAATTTCCTACTAGATTTGGTGATAAAATACTTTGTTAATTTGTTTTATTTGCTGATTTTCTGAATTCCATTCCTGGTGTTCTGAAAAGAACACAGAAACACGAGACCTAGGCAAGTCCCGGGAAGTCTGGCTCCTGCGGTCTGTTTTGGTTTTGAATAGATTCTGAATCTCTGCAGGTTATAGTATCAGACAGTTAAACTTGTTTTCAAAACTAGTGCCTTAAAAAGTTTAAGCTTTGTGAAGCTGTTTACTTTCTGATTCCTGAGTTACACTCAAGTGCTTGGTAAATATTTTCAAAGCTGTTTGTGAAGATTGTTTTAAAAACTACTTTTAACGCTTTAAAATTCCTTGACCTTCTGGGCATTTTTATGGACCTTAAATGAAAGATAAAAAATACAAAACAGATCTTTAACACAGAAAATTATAAGATCTGTATTATTTTTTTTTATTGTGCAGTCACACAGAAATGACATATCATGCTTGTTTCTAGTATCTTTTCCACATTTTCCTTTGGTTTATTAATTAAATGAGAATTTCTGCGCTATAGTTACATTCTCTCTTTTCACGTAACTGATACATCCCCCCTCCTTCCTTCCCTCTGTCTGTTCATCTCGTTCTGTTTCTTCTTTAATGAAACTGGGGAAGTGAAGAACCCTGCGGTCTGTTTTTAAGTAAATGCCTGTGTGCGTTGGTCTCCGGTGCTGTGGTCGGGGTTTGTTGCTGCTGTTCAGTTGCTGAGTTGCGTCCTGCTCTTTTGCGGCCCCGTGGACTGTAGCCTGCCCGGCTCGAGCCAGGGACCTTAAGGGTCCGTCCTCGGGACCTACCTGACAATCCGGAAAGGGGTCCCCTAGAGGGGTGGGTCCGCGACGGACGCGGGCGCGGACCGCGCCGAGGACGTTATCGTCCACCCGGGAAATGACAGACTCGGCGGTCCCTTCGGGAAATGTCGCCAAGTCGAAATTATTAAATAAAGATTGTCATACACATTTTCGAAACGTCGGATCTGTCATTTCAATATAACGTTTCTATGGAATCCTCAGAAACGTTATATTGAAAGTCTTTACTTTCCCTGTTAATCCGATAGTTTATGAGATTGTAACTTTATATTCTAGAATTTTTAAGTCTAAGAAGACTATATATCTTTACAAAATATTATTCATGTTCTTAAAAATTTACTTATTGTTGTACGAAAATAATATCGAATTAACAATTTTCGATCCTTCCTGTCAAAGATATCAGAACGTAATCATTAACTTAAATTTTGGAAACAGGATTAATCATTCTGAAAGTATCTTAGTGTTCGATTTTTCACTCGAATTCTCATTAGAGCAGGTTGGCGGACTATATGTCTCCTCTTTCGACACTGAAATATTACTCTTTCGACAGTGGACCCTCACTGGCCCCGAGAGGGGCGGGTCCCGGGGCGGGAGGTGTGACAACTATCTACGAGTCAAAAACTCCACCAAGATAGTCTCGAAGTAAGTCTCTGGATGTCGAACCTTATAAAAACCAAATAATTTTATATAGATCTAATGGTACACTAGATAATGGATTTTTCTATTTCAAATTTGCTGACAGACTTTGGGAAAACTTCTTGGGATTGGGATACCCTAACCCTAACCCTAACCCTGATTGTCCTGGTGTGATGTCCTTTGTTCTTACAGGTAGGAAGGAATTTATTTGCCACAAAATGAAAACTTTGTGGTAAACCAGTACCTCACATTAAAAAGAAAAAAAAAAAGGCATCAGGTTTAGAATTTATTTCAGCTTCTTCCAGTTCTTTATTTTAGAGAAACAGTGCTGAGAAGCAAGAAAACACTTAGGTTCTAACTTTCATTGTATCTACAGAATAAATCAGTGACAGAATGTAGTATTATAGTGCTTCCTTATATCCAGAAATGTTTCAATGTAGTTTTTCTTGTTCCACTAAATATAATTTGCTAAAAACTAGACCAGCAATTGATAAGATACAGTGACTTTTTAATTACATTACTGAAAAAAAAATCACTCTTAAGTGTATGTTTTTTTCAATGTAACCATATCAACGCCATAGCAACATAAAAAGAAATGAGAGAATTGTCTGTCTAATCCCCATAAGGGTCCTCTTGCTGCTGCTGCTAAGTCACTTCAGTCGTGTCCGACTCTGTGCGACCCCATAGACGGCAGCCCACCAGGCTCCCCTGCCCCGGGATTCTCCAGGCAAGAACACTGGAGTGGGTGCCATTTCCTTCTCCAGTGCAGGAAAGTGAAAGTGAGGGTCCTCTTAGTCCTGTTTATTCCCATTCAGGTTCAGGTAGTTGAAAACTTCTTGGTAAATTAACGTGAGTCTGGAGACATGTCAGAATTATTGCTCTCTAAAATTTTCAAAATGTTTAAGTTGAATCTAATTGACTCGGGCTACCCTGGTGGCTCAGTGGTAAAGAGCCTGCCTGCCGACGCAGGAGACCCAGGCTGGGAAGATCCTCTGGAGAAGGAAATGGCAGACCACTCCAGCTTTCTTTCCTGGGAAATCCCAGGCAAGAATAGAGGCGCCTGGCAGGCTACGGTCCATGGGGTCACAAGAGTCAGACATGACTCAGCAACTAAACAGCAACAAATAATCGACTTATACTATTGTTTTAGTTGCCTCTTGGGAAACCTGTATGCAGGTCAAGAAGCAACAGTTAGAACTGGACATGGAACAACAGACCGGTTCCAAATAGGGAAAGGAGTACGTCAAGGCTGTACATTATCATCCTGCTTATTTAACTTACGTGCAGAGTACTGTTGAACCGCAAGGTTCCGCCCTGGAGTCCGTCGCCCAAGACCACCAAGACACAGGATCGATGCAAATAGCAAGAGGATTTATTGAACCGGTGCACCGGGGTTCTGTCCTCCTTAAGCAAGGAGTGAACCCCGATGACAGTTACAGGACAGTTTTTAAGCACAAAAAACCACATTGGGCGGGGAGGTATAGATATAGCATGATTGGTCACAATACTGCTGACCTTTACAAGGATAGGCTCGTGAGGGTCTGGCGATATAATTCTGCGGATAACACACAGTTGACACAACTTGTTTTTCTGACTCTCTGGAAAGTCAAACCTTCCAGGTCACGGTCTGCAAGTTACAAATCCTCCAGGTCAGGGTCTGTGAGTCACAAACCCTCCAGGTCAGGGTCTGTGAGTCACAAATAACAGAGATAACCTTTCAGTTGGTCTGGAAAGTCCCTAAATCTTACAGGTTACTTCCTCACAGTACATCATGAAAAACTCTGGGCTAGGTGAAGCACAGGCTGGAATCAAGATTGCTAGGAGAAATATCAATAACCTCAGATATGCAGATGACACCACCCCTATGGCAGAGAGCGAAGAAGAACTAAAGAGCCTCTTGATGAAAGTGAAAGAGGAGAGTGAAAAAGGTGACTTAAAGCTCAACATTCAGAAAACGAAGATCATGGCATCCGGTCCCATCACTTCATGGCAAATCGATGGGGAAACAGTGAGAGACTTTATTTTGGGGGGCTCCAAAATCATTGCAGATGGTGACTGTAGCCATGAAATTAAAAGACGCTTGCTCCTTGGAAGAAAAGTTATGACCAATGTAGACAGCTTATTAAAAGGCAGAGATATTACTCTGCCAACAAAGGTCCGTCTAGTCAAAGCAATGGTTTTTCCTATGGTCATGTATGGATGTGAGTTGGACTATAAAGAAAGCTGAGTACCAAAGAATTGATGTTTTTGAACTGTGGTGTTGGAGAAGACTCTTGAGAGTCCCTTGGACTGCAAGGAGATCCAACCAGTCCATCCTAAAGGAAATCAGTCCTGAATATTCATTGGAAGGACTGATGCTGAAGCTGAAATGAATACTTTGGCCACCTGATGTGAAGAACTGATTGATTTGAAAAGACTCTGATGCTGGGCAAGATTGAAGGCGGGAGGAGAGGGGACGACAGAGGATAAGATGGTTGGATGGCATCACTGACTCAATGGACATGAGTTTGAGTAAACTCCGGGAGCTGGTGAAGGACACGGAGGCCTGGCGTGCTGCAGGCCGTGGGGTCGCAGAGAGTCGGACACGACTGAGCGGAACTGATTGTATTAGTCTCAGGTGTGCAGCACAGTGATTCAGTGTTTAGAGACTGTGGTCCATGTAGCACAATTATAAAATAGTTCTGTATTTCCTGTCTGTGCGTTGCATCCTTGCGGTTTATATGTAGTAGTCCGTACCTCTTCCTCCCCATCCCCGATAAGACTCATCCCATCCCCCCCTCACCGCTGGTAACCACTGGTTTGATGTCCGTATCTGTGAGTCTGTTTCTGTCTTGTGGTTTTCATTCCTTTGCTTTCTTTGTTAAATCCTATTTATAAGTCAGGGCTTCCCAAGTGGCAAGACTGTAAAGAACTCGTGTGCCAGTACAGAAGACAGAGGAGATGTGGGTTCGATTCCTGGGTTGGGAAGATGCCCTTGAAAAGGGCATGGCAGCCCACTCCAGTATCCTTGCCTGGAGAATCCCATGGACAGAGGAGCCTGGTGGCCTACAGTCCATGGGGTCATAAAGAGTCGGACAGGACTAAAGTACCTTAGCACGCACATGTAAGTGAAAAGATGCCGTGTTTGTCTCTGTCTGTCTGACTTTTTCCACTAAGCATGATACCCTATGGGTCCGTCCGTGTTGTTGCAAATGGCAGACTTTATTCTGCATAATAGCTGAGTAGTGTTCCATTGTGTGTGCACCTGTGTGTGTCCCTGTGTGTATATCTACACACACCCACACACCCCGCATCTGTTCTTCTGTTGATGGACACTTGGATTGTTTCCGTATCTTGCCTATTGTAAATAAAGCTGCCATAAACTTTGGCGGGGTGAGTGAATCTTTTTGAATTATTGTTTTGTTTACTTCAGATATATACCCGGGTGGGCGCTCTGAATCGTATGATAGTTACCGTTAGTTTTGTTTGAGGAACCTTTGTGCCGTTTTCCGCAGTGGCGGCAGCAGCTTACATCCCCACCAGCCCGGCGCATGAGGGTTCTTCGCATGCTGGCCAGTGCTCCTCTCTCCTCTGTCTGAGGATAGCCGCTGTGGTGGGTGTGAGGTGGCGTCTTGTTGTGGCTTTGGTTGGCACTTCGGGTGGTGATGCTGAGCATCGTTGCGCGTGCCTCTTCACGTCTGCGTGTCTGCCTTGGGAAGTGCCTGTTGGAGTCCTCTCCCCCGTCTTTGCTCGGGTTGCTTGCTTGATGCTGAGCTGTGTGACTGTATTCTGTATGCTGACCCGTGTTAGACGTGTTATTTGCAGACGTCCTATGTTCAGTAGGTTGCATTTTTGTTTCGGTGACGGTTTCCTTTGCTGTGCCAGAGGTTTTTGGTTTGATGTAGCTCCATGTATTTGTTTTTGCTTTCGTTTCCCTTGCTGAAAAGACAGAGACAGAAAAAAGCGCTGCTAAAATCAGTGAGAGAGAGTGCAGTTCTTGTGTTTTCTTACGTGCAGGTCTTTGATCCATTGGAACTTCTGCTCACGGTGTGAGAAATGCAGTCTTGTCTGTCTGCCGGTCCGGCTCTCCCAGCACCGTTTACAGGAGCGGCGCTCTCCCGCGCCGTGTCCTCTGGCCCCCGTGTCGTGAGTGGCTGTGTGTCTCTGGGCACTCTCTTCTGGTGGGGTGCGTGTCTCTGGGCACTCTCTTCTGGTGGGGTGCGTGTCTCTGGGCACTCTCTTCTGGTGGGGTGCGTGTCTCTGGGCACTCTCTTCTGGTGGGGTGCGTGTCTCTGGGCACTCTCTTCTGGTGGGGTGCGTGTCTCTGGGCACTCTCTTCTGGTGGGGTGCGTGTCTCTGGGCACTCTCTTCTGGTGGGGTGCGTGTCTCTGGGCACTCTCTTCTGGTGGGGTGCGTGTCTCTGGGCACTCTCTTCTGGTGGGGTGCGTGTCTCTGGGCACTCTCTTCTGGTGGGGTGCGTGTCTCTGGGCACTCTCTTCTGGTGGGGTGCGTGTCTCTGGGCACTCTCTTCTGGTGGGGTGCGTGTCTCTGGGCACTCTCTTCTGGTGGGGTGCGTGTCTCTGGGCACTCTCTTCTGGTGGGGTGCGTGTCTCTGGGCACTCTCTTCTGGTGGGGTGCGTGTCTCTGGGCACTCTCTTCTGGTGGGGTGCGTGTCTCTGGGCACTCTCTTCTGGTGGGGTGCGTGTCTCTGGGCACTCTCTTCTGGTGGGGTGCGTGTCTCTGGGCACTCTCTTCTGGTGGGGTGCGTGTCTCTGGGCACTCTCTTCTGGTGGGGTGCGTGTCTCTGGGCACTCTCTTCTGGTGGGGTGCGTGTCTCTGGGCACTCTCTTCTGGTGGGGTGCGTGTCTCTGGGCACTCTCTTCTGGTGGGGTGCGTGTCTCTGGGCACTCTCTTCTGGTGGGGTGCGTGTCTCTGGGCACTCTCTTCTGGTGGGGTGCGTGTCTCTGGGCACTCTCTTCTGGTGGGGTGCGTGTCTCTGGGCACTCTCTTCTGGTGGGGTGCGTGTCTCTGGGCACTCTCTTCTGGTGGGGTGCGTGTCTCTGGGCACTCTCTTCTGGTGGGGTGCGTGTCTCTGGGCACTCTCTTCTGGTGGGGTGCGTGTCTCTGGGCACTCTCTTCTGGTGGGGTGCGTGTCTCTGGGCACTCTCTTCTGGTGAGGTGCGTGTCTGTTTTCCTGCCCGTGCCAGCACTTGGTAGTACAGGCTCAAGTTGGAGCGTGCTTCCTGCATCTCTGGGCTTTCTCAAGAGTGCTTTGGCTCTATGAGGTCTTTCGTGGTTCCATACACATTTTAGGATTGTTTGTTCTAGTTCTGTGAAAAATGCCATGGACAGGAATTTGATAGGAATGGGTTTAAATCTGTATTTTGCCGTGGGTAGTGCAGACATTTTGATAACATTATTTCCTTCAGTTTGTGAACGTGGGATCTCCTTCCGTTTCTTTGTATCGTCTTCAGTTGCCTTCATGAATGCTTTATGGCTTTTGCAGTATTGGCCTTTCACTTCCTCGGTTAAGTTTTTTCCTAAGTATTTTATTCTTTTTGGTGTGATTTTAAATGGGGTTATTTTCTTTCTAGGCTCTTAATGACCACTATAGATGAAAGCTTTCCTTTAAAAATACTCTTGTTAATTTGGCATGAGTTATGAAACTAAAGATGGTTAGAAACTACATTCTGTTTAGCAACACAGCAGATTTTTGTATGATTCGTTTTTAGGAAACCTGTAGCCCTGATGGGTACCTAACAGGTTTCAGTGTGGCGCTAAGGCTGAGAGCCGGTGCCTAGTGACCTGGGGCCCCTCTGCCCATGCCTGTGTGTGTGTGTGAGAAGTTCCGCTCCAGAGCTGTTGGCCTTTATCATCTGTCTCTTTGTGTCACTGAATCCTCTATTAGTGTGCTTGGGTAAGGATATTGCCTTAAAAATGGCTTATTCTGCATCTGTTAATTCTCCTTTACCTCCTGCCTCTGTCATTCTGCTTTCAAAAGATGAAATTAGCTTGTGGTGTGTGATTTTAGATAGGCCCCTTTTTCTTCCTTTCCTCTTTCACTCTTATATGGCTGTATGTTGTAAAGGCTGGATATTGTTTTAATTAAAAAATGAGGCTTATGACAGCAAAGTCAGACTTTTGTTAACCTCTGTTCAGTGTGTTTATATAGGAAAGGTCTTATGGCAGAAATTCAGTGCATTTACATAGGAAAGAGCTTATGGCAGAAGTTCAGTGTGTTTATATAGGAAAGGTCTTGTGACAGAATCTCAGACTCGTGCTTTATCGCGTTTGTAAAATCCTTGTGAGGAAAATCCATAGGCGCTTAATGACAACTATAGATGAAAGTTTGCCTTTAAAAGTATCCTTGTTAATTTAGCATGAGTTGTGAAGCTGAAAATGTTCATAAACTAAATTCTTGAGGCTTAGAGTCTTTCTTGAGAATGATAGTAATATATTTCATGTATTTCTGATTTTAAATATTAAAACATTAACTGTAATGCAAGATGTTTCTAATTGGAGGTGGATTGAAAAGAGACATCTTCCGGGACTCATTCCGTAGATGATCACGGAGTGCATCCCTTGTGGGCGGGCGCTGCCCTGTGCGCTGAGGGTGCTGGAATGCAGAAAGCAGGGACTCTTGTGTTTGTGATCTGAGCTTCCTGAGGTCAGGCTTTGTCCACACCTGGAGATGGGTAGATGGCGCTTCATGCTAAGGGAATGCCGTTGAATTTTTGCATATGAACCAATGCAATGAACACTGGATTTTCAGCTGCCTTTGATGTGTGTGTCTGGAGTAGAGCTGTACTTTTTCAGTCATAAATAAGAAAATAGATTTCGTGCTTGTGATTCATGACTGTCCATTGTGGCCCAGATAATTACCTGTTATTACCAGACACCACTTTGTTTTACTTGGACAAACTTTGAGGATGTCAAAAGTAAGATTATGATCCTCTGTAAATGCCTTCAAAATGGATTTAGAAATTTGGGAGTGAACTGAATTGTCTGTCCTAGTTGTTCTCGTTGTGTGTGTGTGTGTATGTATGCACACACATGCTTGCTTTTTTTTGTGAGTCCAGAGGTATTTTAATTTCAGTTCTGTTTCACAGCAGGATGAAGTGCTGTGGAAGGAGGGATCCAGGAGACGTCTTAGAGAAAGTGACCTGAGGGAGAGGGCCAGTCAGCCAAGAGGGCGGTGGTCAGGCTCTGTCGTCCCGCAGCTCTCGTGCTCACCCCTCGTTTCGTGAATGTGTGGTTACGCAGCAGCTGCGCATGTACGCTGGAGCACGGGCTGCTTTTGTTCTGTAAGCATTTAAGCTCCCCCTGAAAATCCCTTGTGGCTACGTTGTGGCTGCCGCACTAGTCAGGAGAGAATGAACGTGTCTGCAGTTCGTACAGCTTCTCGAGCTTTATTCCAGCTTTGCTGCGCACCTTGCCTACCCTGGGTTCAGAGAACAGAGAGATAATTGGCGTAGTCGGTAGATGTTACAGCAAGACAGTAACATTTAAGCTTGACTTTGAAATATCGGTAAGGATTTAAGAAACTTGGAAAGACGTTCCATTTAGTTGAAATAAGGTAAATGAAATCAGGGAGGCGTAAAAGAACTCGGAAGCGCATAAGAAGTGAGTGGGCGTGTGTAGTTAGCGTCTGATGGATGACGGAGAGGATGAGGGTGCCGGGTAGGGTAGACAAGTCTGATTGCGCAGGTTTTAGTAAGTGCTGAGTGTGTTGTGGGCACTGGAGACCACTGAGCAGTGGGTGTCACGGAGGCTGTTTTTGAATCAGGAGTGGTGATTCGGCCTGTAATTGGAGGTCTAACCAGTTGGAGAATTGACTCCGGTGTTTGCTGAGGGTAGATTGCAGGGGAGGGCTGGTGGGGCAGAGCGGGCAGGCAGGAGCTGGCTGGCTTTGGCCTCTAGGGAGAGGGGCCGTCGAGCTAGCCCTCGGCAGGGGGATCTGATCATGGGTGCGATGGCGAGGGAGGGGAGCTCAAGAGAGCCTGGGGCTGCGTGTTCGGTTTCCGGGGTGAGCAGGGCCGCGCTCTCGCCCTGCACCCTTTGCTGCTGCTGTTCGGCCGCTTAGTCGTGTGAGGTGAGTCACACAGGCTGACTGAAGCCAGTCTCCAGCTTCCTCACTTTTTCCAGGAGACAAGCTGAAGGCCCCTGGCTCAGAGCCCCAGCCCTCTGCTCACAGGGCTGCTCTCTCTGGTTTGGCCGCCCTGGTGCTGGGCAGCCCTGAGGAGCACGTGCGAATGGTACTAGGGCGAGTGGAAAGTGAAGACACTCCCTGGATTTTGCATCTCCCACCAGAACCCGGGGCAGAGGCCCGTCGCCCCCTCGTTATCCCCCACGCCCCAGACTCGCTCGGCTCTCTGCCAGCACCCCCTCCGTGTTCCCGGGCTCCAGGGCTCGTCTGCCAGTGCCCTGATGGCCACTTCTGGATGAAGTTTAAAACTCCCTCCTTTTCCCAGAAACACACCTGCCTATCTGCAGCCTTGTTACCAGCTTGGTTAAACCAACGGTCAGTTCCTACATTAACAGGACAATATCAATCTTATCTCTTTTGCCTCTTTTGAAGATTTCAAGAGCTTTTATTCTTGGATTGATTCCTTTTCATGGCATCTTGTTCTTTTAAGCATAAGAGTTTTCTCCTTCTGCAGATACTTATTTGGGGTCAAAGTTTACTGTACTTTTTGAAGGTTTTTTTTTTTTTTTTTTTTTTGTTATCCACTGTGTTAATTTGCTGGGGCTGCCGTAACAACAGACATTATTTTCTCAGGGTCTGGAGGCTAGAAGGCCCCGGTCAGGGTGTCACGGGACCGGCCTCTCCGGCGGCCTTCCCGCTGGGCCCGGGGCGCCGCCTTCCCCGTGGCCCTGCGGCCCTGCTCGGCGTGCCTGTGTCCTCGCGCCTCTTCCCGCGAGGACGCTGTCCTGTGGGACCAGAGCCCGCCTCGTGGCCGCGTCTCCCTCACTTTAAAGAGGACGGTCTGTAGAGTCCCCGCTCTTACACGCAGTCACTCTCCGAGGCCCTGCGGCAGGACCTGGTGGAGAAAGAGCAGAGGAGCCAAGTTGGCGCGGTCAGGCGCGCTCGCCCTGCGGCCTCTCCCGCTTGCCCCGCGTTTGTAGGTAACGGCTGTGGACAGCTGAGATCGCGTGCAGCGCTGCCCACCGCGCGTGCCCGTGGCGAGGTACTCGCTTGGCCCCAGGCTACTTCCGTGCTGTAAGCACATGTGAGCGCCGCCTGGAAGGCACTTGGAGCTCTCTCACGGCCGCTGCTGCAGCTGCTGCACCAGCCGGCAGAGGAGAGACGCGCCTGCAGCTCCCACGGCTCCTTGCACCGTCTTCCAGCTCCTCAGCTCGCGCCTTGCCTGCCGTGGGTTCAGCGGACAGGGTGCACAGTGAGACGCCGAGAGACAGACTTCAGCACGCGCTTGGGGGAAACACTTCAGCCCGCACCGCCAGCCTTATCTCTGTTTCCTCTGGGTCTTCCTTAGATCTTTCACCTCTCGCGTCTTCCCTGACTACCTTACACTTGCTGTCTGTCCTTGAGTGTTTTAGGACAAGGCTGTGACAGCTGTTGGCCTCGTCTGTGCGTGGGCAGAATTGGTCGGTCTGGCTTTTCTCTGGGTGATGTGGCTGCACGAGGCCTTCTTCTCGGGAGGACCTTCCCTGTTGGAGCCTTTGGTTCCCTCTTCTCAGGGCCCCTTAGCTTCCCCAGAGTGGCTCTTGTTGCCCGGATGGGGTGGAGTTAGGCTAGAGGGTGGGCACCCTCCTCCCCCCGTGCCTGATGTCCCCGAGTCCTGGTCCTTTCTGTTGAGTCACATCAGAGACTGAACTTCTCACCTGGGTGATGGCAGGGCAAAGGCAGGGGCCACAGTCTAACTTAGTAGACTGCCCGTAAAGACAGGCAGCCCGCAAGTCTCAGTGCTCTTCCCCGAGCCCACCCTCCCCTTGTCTTCTGGGGCATCTCACGTCTTCAGCACTTGAAGAGTTGGCTTCATGTACTGGGCTTCCAAGGTGGCGCTGGTGGTAAAGAGCCCGCCTGTCAATGCAGGAGACAGACCGGGTTCGATCCCTGGGTGGGGAAGACCCCCTGGAGGAGGCCATGGCAGCCTCCTCCAGTGCTGTTGCCCGGCGGATCCCCTGGGCAGAGGAGCCCGGCGGATCCCCTGGGCAGAGGAGCCCGGCGGGCTACGGTCCCCGGGGTCACGAGAGTCGGGCGCGGCCGAGCGCCCTGCACACGCGGTGCTGTGCTTTGCGGGGGAGCCGGGGCCGGAGAGCAGAGCCGCTGACTCGGGAGCTCCACGCCTGCTGCCCCGCACTGGGACACTCGGCGGGTCGCTGCGCCTGCCTGCCTGTTGGAAATGTCAGTGTATCGATCTGAACACATTTAAAAGTTCCTGTGCTAAGTCTAATACGAAAACAAAATGAAGTTCCACACACCTATGAGAACGGAGGTGTTCTTTAACTTTCATGAATTTGTTTAGGTCAGAACCTCCTCTTTGAGGCGCTTCCAGCATGTGCCTGGTGGTGTGTGGTGCTCAGGAGGCCTCAGTCCGTCTTTCCTGACGTGAAGTCCACGTGCCTGCTTTCCCTCCCCGCACAGGCTCGTGTCCTGGGTCACTCGTGTTCAGGAGATGTGGCCAGAGGGCTAAGCGGCAGCTGAAATCCAGCACCAGCGCGTGAAGACGGCCGGGAGTGGCACTGGGTGTGCCGCTGGGGTTTCTCGTGGATGCTGGTCTCAGGCGGCACTAACTCTTCTTTTTCTTTTAATAGGTCACTTCTGTAGCTCGACCTCGTGTCTTCAACAAGCACCATGTCTCGATCCCGACAGCCCCCTCTTGTGACAGGCATCTCTCCCAATGAAGGCATCCCGTGGACGAAGGTCACGATTAGAGGAGAAAACCTGGGAACTGGGCCGGCTGACCTCATCGGTAAGGGCAGGGCCGACGCTGTGCGTCCTCAGTAAAGGCGTCTCTACGCTGGCAGCGAGGCAGGGCGCAGGCCACTGCTGGAACTCGTGACAGTGACGCGCTGGCAGCGAGGCAGGGCGCAGGCCACTCTGGAACTCGTGACGGTGATAGGAAAGCGCCCCTGGTCTGTGCAGGGTTATCTGGATGGAAATGAAAGAGTCACTTGGTTTTCTGACTTTTTGTTAGAAGCATTATTTCATCAGCTCTTGCCCGTGTTGTCTTTCTCCTGGTCCTGAGGCCACCCCGGCAGCGGGGCGCTGTCTTGCCTGCTCAGTGCCGGCGCCTCCTGCCGGGGTCGCCAGTGCGGCCGCCAGCTCGCTTCCCTGGCCTTGCGTGGCCGTCTGCGTTCCTCTTCAGGCTCAGCTCAGCCTAGCCTCTTCTGGTCCTGCTGCTCTTGGAACCAAATCTAAATTCCTCCACCTGGAGGAGCCTGTGCTCTCTGCCTGGCCACACCTGGGACCTGCGGGCCACCTGTCTGCACGAAGATGCCCTTCAGGGTGGGGATCGCCAAGGCTCCAGACGTACAGCCACAGGCTGTCTGTAGACTCAGGCCCGTGGGGAGAGAGCACACCGTCAGTGTCCGTGGTGTGGTCAGTGGTGAACAACTCTGTGAGGGTGTGCAGATACATTCAGGGCGAGGAAGGGAGGCATCTCAGGATGTGCTCCTGAATATGTATTCTGATTTCCCACTTTAATTTATTTGGACTCAAGACATTCTGTTGACTCATTTCGTAGTTTATGAAGGAGCCAGAGCCTCTTGGTGAGGTTGAAAGAGAATGGAAAATCTGGCTTGAAACTCAAGAGTCAGAAGACTAAGACCATGGCGTCCAATCCCATCACTTCACCTCAAACAGAGGGGAAAAGTGGAAGCAGTGACAGATTTCATTTTCCTGGGCTCCGGAATCACTGCAGACAGTGACTGCACCTATGGAATTAAAAGACACTTGCTCCTTGGAAGGAGAGCTATGACAAACCTGGGCAGCATATTGAAAAATGGGGGCATCAGTTTGCTGACAAAGGTCTATATACTCAAAACTATGGTTTTTCCAGTAGTCCTGCATGGATGTGAGAGCTGGACCGTAAAGAAGGCTGAGGACCAAAGAACAGATGCTTTCAAACTGTGTTGCTAGAGAAGACTTGAGAGTCCGTTGGACAGCAAGGAGGTCAAACCAGTCAGTCCTAAAGGAAACCAACCCTGAATATTCACTGGAAGGACTGATGCTGAAGGTGAAGCTCCGGTACTTTGGTCATCTGACGCAAAGAGCCGACTCACTGGAGAAAGACCCTGATGTTGGGAAAGACTGAGGGCAGGAGGAGAAGGGGACGACGAAATGAGGATGAGATGGCAGGATGGCATCACCGACGCCACGGACACAAGTTTGAGCAAACTCCAGGAGATGGTGAAAGATGGGAGCCTGGCGTGCCGCAGTCTGTGGGGTTGCGAAGAGTCAGACATGACTGAGCAACTGAACGGCAACAACATGGGTAAACACTGGAGATTATGAGTTGGCGCCTGTTTCCCTTGCAGCATGGCTGCTGGTTGACATTGTTGTTTGGCTCCTCTCCTTGCCGAGAGAAAGTTGACTGGAGTTGGGTCCGTGTTTAGTCATTGAGTCTTGCCCTTCCCAGCTTGATCTTCTCACTAGTGTTACTTAAATATGTCTCATTTTATGCTGTTCTCTTTAGCTGTAGTTTGTGATTATTAAGTAAATAAAACTTAAGTTTATTACCCTTATGAAAGTAGTCTAATTTTATGTCTTGATTCTGGACAAAGCTCATTCCAGACTGTTCTTTATAAAAAGTGGAAACATCCCTAGAATTCTTGGAAATGACCGTCTAGCTGGAAGTTCTATCCCGCAGTTAAACTGGTGGTCCCTGAGCCCCCACGTGGGACGGTCACAGACCTGTGTGGACGCTGCCTTCGTCAGCTTCAGGCAGTGTGATTACTGCTGGACCGAGTGTTTTGGACTTCTGTAAACCTGCTCGTTCAGCTTTCCGCTTGTCCAGATGTTGCCAAGAAACCATTTTTTTAAAAAGCAGATTTAACCTACTAAATAATTTAAACATTTTTAACTCTGATAACATCTATACTAGCCAAGTAAAACACTTTAAAAACACTTTATTTGGAATTCTACAAGGTATTTAAAAAAATGTTATATTTCATGAAGCAGATTTCTTAGCAGAACCTGCTTAAGAAATAGATCTTATGGTTTTATTTAATTTCCATAACATTTAAAATGACCTGTTTAAATCTGTTTTAAATAATATGATGATTTTTTTTTTTTTTAGTTAAAATGCAGGGCCTATTGAATCTGAGGTTGATAGCCGCTGCAATGGGATGAGCAAACTGTTGCTCTGGTTCTTTTCCTGCAAACGCAGGCCATCGTGGCTGTCAGATGCGTTTGCTCATCTGGGTGTGTTTTTACAACTTCTTATATCTGAGATCTCCCATTTCTCAGTTTTAATTGTAAGCTAGCTCCCCAGCAGTGAACTTATATTAGGAACTTTAATGCATTGAGTCCTGATATTTATCATTGGGTTATTTCCTTTCTGAAGTTATTTAAATCACAAAATCTTGATATTATAAAATTTAAAAATATCAACTTAGGTATTGACCTACAGTGATACCAAAATATCCAGCATCTGTAATTAAACAGTTCATAAATTAAAACATTTATTTCCATTTGTTTAAATACATGGTCTGATGAATGTATGCATAAAAGGTATTTGAGGAAATATGTATTGAAGTGTTTTTCAGGCTTATCTTGGAGATGGAAAGGTGTTCCAGGGGTGCTTACAACTTCTTAAATTGCTTAACTAAGTATTAGGAAAACTAGTAAACACTCCCATTTTGAAAAATAATTTTGAGTTATGATTACATTTTAAAATATGTATGTATCATCACATTAAAAACAACAGAAAACTTTAAAGGAGCTTTTAAGTGCAAACAACAGAAAACTTAACTCTAAAGGAGGCTTTAAGCACTGCTGCTGCTGCTAAGTCGCTTCAGTCGTGTCCAACTCTGTGCGACCCCATAGATGGCAGCCCACCAGGCTAGCAATAGAAAAACTAAATTTCTTACATGAATAAATAATAATAGATCTTGTAGGAAAATCTCTGAAATTAATTATTTCAATTATTATTCACTTAGTCTTATCTGACCCTGCAACCCATGGACTGCAGCACACCAGGCTCCCCTGTCCTTCAGCCTCTCCCAGAGTCCGCTCAAGTTCCTCTCCATCGTGTCGGCGATGCCATCCAACCATCTCATCCTCTGTTGCCCTCTTCTCCTCCTGCCCTCAATCTTTCCCAGCATCAGAGTCTTTTCTAATGAGTTGACTGTTGGCATCAGATGGCCGAAGTACTGGAGCTTCAGCATCAGTACTTCCAGTGACTATTCAGGGTTGAATATTATTTCAATAAATTATTACAATTCATAATTATTTTCAGTAATTATTTCGATAAATGGAGTTGTTTTTATTCTTTTATGGTTAATATGGCATTCTTACTAAATAGTGCTTTAAGTTGTAACAAAAGATGCTTGAATCCCTTGCTGCATTTTTTTAAACTGAATTTGTCATAAGTTGAGGTGTTCCTGGTATCTGATTTTTTAAGAAAATGTTACATTTGCCAAACTTGACTGCTAAGCGATATCAGAAGTTAAATGATGAGAAGAAAGGGTGCATGTGTTTGCCACACACACTTTGGTCTCTTGTCTCCCTGAATGTTTGCCACACTGGTGTGTGTGCTGCAGAAATGTGCGTGCGGGGATGCTGGCGCCCTGCTGGGACCACGCCTTCCTCGTGTATTCGCTGCCCCACAGTTCACGTGGGGCGGGCAGGGATGCCAGGTGCGGGCTGAGCTTCTGGAGCAGAGTGCAGTGCAGCGACCGGACCCTTAGGAAGACACTGGGGCAGCGTGGACCGACACCCTTGCAGGAGTGATATGCAGGCATGAGAAATGCACTAGCAATCCAATGATGCCTGAGGACACTTCCTGACTCAGCAGACTCCAGGCTGTGCTTAACATGAAGTTTGCTTTAGTTCATTCTGTAATATTACGTGTAACTAAACACCAGGAGAAGCATGTGCAGACTGTTGTTAGGAAAACGGTGAATTTTTTTTCGAGAATGATGTACGCATTTATTAATAATACACTTTAGGACTTTATAGCAATAGCTTAGGCTTCTAAAAATAGAATAATTTCCTTTTCTAATTCCTATGAAAGCAATTTAAGATTCTTACAGTTAAGTAATCTGGAATGCTTAGAGCCATTGTTACGGTTATTAGTTCCTTATTCCACTGATCTTTGAAGAAAATTAAATGTAATCTAGAGGAAGTCTTAAATATTAGAGAAAAAAACAGATTAGACAGAATTCAGTCGAGGCCGTAGTTTTTTGCAAATAATATTGGATATATTAAAAAATGAGAATAACCAATGAGCCAGGCCCTGTTCTTTCCGTATTTGCTTTCAGTTCACGGGAAAGGCCTTGTGGCGCTAACGGAGCTGTCTTTTCGTGGAAACAGCCGTCGTGTGGACTTCGTTACAGTGCGTGCATTTACTTTCAGGTCTGACAATTTGTGGGCATAACTGCCTCCTGACAGCAGAGTGGATGTCTGCAAGCAAAATAGTGTGTCGAGTGGGACAGGCCAAGAATGACAAAGGAGACATCATCGTCACGACCAAGTCGGGTGGCAAAGGAACCTCCACAGTGTCTTTCAAGCTGCTCAAACCTGAGAAAATAGGTATCGTCTCCTGTGACTTTTCTCTCAAGAATAAACTGAAATTGGGTTTTGTCTTTTAAAATTGACAATCGGTAAATCTGTATAAAATTTACTTACTCTCAGATTCAGTTTCTTTCTTTCTTTAGGAATAGGATATTGGCTAAAATTTATTTTACTTTTGAAAAAGCAGTGTGCTGAGCTAACAGTAAACCCTAAGGATGATAATCCTTAGAGCAAATGTTGTTTTAAGTTCTACATAAAGCCTGCTCATTTAACATGCCAAAACGCCAGTTTTAGTTTCTTGATCGTGATACAATGATGGCATTTCTTTCTGTGACACAAATTAGCCAGTGATACCGTCTCAATCGGGTTTCGTTTTTCTTCCCTTCCTGTGTTTCTGGCCTGGACAAGACTTTGATGGCAGAGGTGTGCCTCTGCCTCCAGATGAGAAAAGCCCGCTGCTTGTGCCCCAGGCCGCTCTGCGTCCGCTCTGTGCTTAGCTGCACTGCCTCGTCTGGGGCGGAGCTTGCTGTGAGCCAGGGCCCTGGATAGCCTGAGGGCAGCCCCCAGCCGTGGCACAGTGGCACCTAACCTGCCTGCCAGTGTAGAAGATGCAGGAGTCGCAGGTCAGTCCCTGGGTCAGGATGATCCCTGGAGGAGGAAATGGCAACCGACTCCAGTGTACTTGCCTGGAGTGGACAGAGGAGCCCGGCGGGCTACAGTCCATGTGGTCGCAGAGAGTCAGACACCACTGATCATACACACAGCCCCCAGGTGGGGGGGAGTGGAGTCCCAGGGTCGCCTACGCGGCGCGCCTGGCGAAGCCCTTCCCGTGGAGTAGGGGTCGGCGCTCCCCAGACGACCGCCCTAACCCTTTCCTGGCTCTCCGTGCGCGCGGCCTCTCCCGGCTCTGTCTCTGTGGCTGTGTAGTGGCTGCACACGGTCAGCAGATAAACGCTCACATAATGCGGAACGCTCACATAATGCGGAGCTCTCACAGGCAATAGACTGTTGTTAGGAAAACGGTGAATTTTTTTTCGAGAATGATGTACGCATTTATTAATAATACACTTTAGGACTTTATAGCAATAGCTTAGGCTTCTAAAAATAGAATAATTTCCTTTTCTAATTCCTATGAAAGCAATTTAAGATTCTTACAGTTAAGTAATCTGGAATGCTTAGAGCCATTGTTACGGTTATTAGTTCCTTATTCCACTGATCTTTGAAGAAAATTAAATGTAATCTAGAGGAAGTCTTAAATATTAGAGAAAAAAACAGATTAGACAGAATTCAGTCGAGGCCGTAGTTTTTTGCAAATAATATTGGATATATTAAAAAATGAGAATAACCAATGAGCCAGGCCCTGTTCTTTCCGTATTTGCTTTCAGTTCACGGGAAAGGCCTTGTGGCGCTAACGGAGCTGTCTTTTCGTGCAAACAGCCGTCGTGTGGACTTCGTTACAGTGCGTGCATTTACTTTCAGGTCTGACAATTTGTGGGCATAACTGCCTCCTGACAGCAGAGTGGATGTCTGCAAGCAAAATAGTGTGTCGAGTGGGACAGGCCAAGAATGACAAAGGAGACATCATCGTCACGACCAAGTCGGGTGGCAAAGGAACCTCCACAGTGTCTTTCAAGCTGCTCAAACCTGAGAAAATAGGTATCGTCTCCTGTGACTTTTCTCTCAAGAATAAACTGAAATTGGGTTTTGTCTTTTAAAATTGACAATCGGTAAATCTGTATAAAATTTACTTACTCTCAGATTCAGTTTCTTTCTTTCTTTAGGAATAGGATATTGGCTAAAATTTATTTTACTTTTGAAAAAGCAGTGTGCTGAGCTAACAGTAAACCCTAAGGATGATAATCCTTAGAGCAAATGTTGTTTTAAGTTCTACATAAAGCCTGCTCATTTAACATGCCAAAACGCCAGTTTTAGTTTCTTGATCGTGATACAATGATGGCATTTCTTTCTGTGACACAAATTAGCCAGTGATACCGTCTCAATCGGGTTTCGTTTTTCTTCCCTTCCTGTGTTTCTGGCCTGGACAAGACTTTGATGGCAGAGGTGTGCCTCTGCCTCCAGATGAGAAAAGCCCGCTGCTTGTGCCCCAGGCCGCTCTGCGTCCGCTCTGTGCTTAGCTGCACTGCCTCGTCTGGGGCGGAGCTTGCTGTGAGCCAGGGCCCTGGATAGCCTGAGGGCAGCCCCCAGCCGTGGCACAGTGGCACCTAACCTGCCTGCCAGTGTAGAAGATGCAGGAGTCGCAGGTCAGTCCCTGGGTCAGGATGATCCCTGGAGGAGGAAATGGCAACCGACTCCAGTGTACTTGCCTGGAGTGGACAGAGGAGCCCGGCGGGCTACAGTCCATGTGGTCGCAGAGAGTCAGACACCACTGATCATACACACAGCCCCCAGGTGGGGGGGAGTGGAGTCCCAGGGTCGCCTACGCGGCGCGCCTGGCGAAGCCCTTCCCGTGGAGTAGGGGTCGGCGCTCCCCAGACGACCGCCCTAACCCTTTCCTGGCTCTCCGTGCGCGCGGCCTCTCCCGGCTCTGTCTCTGTGGCTGTGTAGTGGCTGCACACGGTCAGCAGATAAACGCTCACATAATGCGGAACGCTCACATAATGCGGAGCTCTCACAGGCAAAGGTAAACCCAGGCCGTACTTCTCTCACGTAGAAAAGCAGAGAATTTTGCGAATATTGTTTTCTGTCTTAGAGCATAAAACCTTTCTTTACCATTATATCGTTAAAGTTTTTAATACATAAATGATTTTTAAATTTTTTAAAATAAAAATTTGAGGGATTTAAGGGAAAATTCAAAATGTGATTTACATATAGGTACTTGCTGTACTGTGCTTAGTTGCTCAGTCATGTCCAAGTCTTTGTGACCCAATGGATGTAGCCCACCAGGGTCCTCTCTCCATGGAATTTCCCAGACAGGAATACTGGAGTTGCCATGCCCTCCTCCAGGGGATCTTCCCAACCCAGGGATTGAATCCAGCTCTCCCACATTGCAGGCGGATTCTTTACTGTCTGAGCCACCAGGGAATCCCTGTACATAGGTATACAAATGTGTATGCAAATATGTGTACACATTTTTATATGCACAGTATTCTTATTTTTGCTTAATTTTGTTTACTGTCTTTGAAAACTGAACTGTGGAATTACAAAGTAGGAGCTTGTTTTCAGTTTTCTGGAGGAACCTTTTTGATGTTGTCAAAACATTTTGACAGAAACATTTTGACAGAATCTAGTACCATGTTGTATCATGTTTGTACAGCAGACAAAGAGAACTTATTATCAAGTATTGACTTCATTCTAAAACGCTCTACCCAGGACTTAACACGTACAGGCTCAGGAAAGGCTTACGGAACCGCACTTGGGAGTGTCTGGACTTGCACTTCCCTCTGACAGCCTCCTTGCGTTCTGGCAAAAGTGTGGTGCTGATCGGAACAGAAGGTTCCCAAGGAGTCCTGCCACTGGAGGCTGCCTGGGCCCAGAGCCCTTCCTTCAGGGGGCTCGGGCCCTGCCCTGCATTCTGCTTCGCCCGTCCCCCTGCCCAGCCCCTGGGTCTGAGAGTGGACCATGGGAAGCATCGTGCCGGGGAGAGTGAAGAAAGACTCAGTCACAGGAGAGAGGGTGCTGCTTTCAGAGATGACATTTTGTTTTTCCTGAATGTCTTAGCCGTTTCCATCACCTAAGCTGTGCATTCCTTGGATTTCTTTATATAAGGAATTGTTGGATATTTTCTTGATATACCAAATTAACTGTACTGCTTATTATTTGTAAAATACATTTGATTTAGCAGAACTTTTTCTCAGATGTTAATTTATCTTCTGTATTGAATAATGTATAGTACAGTGAAGAGGGGTTATTTTTGCCTTTCTGTGGATTTTTAGTGCTTTTAATTAAGAAAGAAATTAAAGTTTTTGTGCCCTCAGATCTTCAAAAAATTACTTTAGTGTGCATTTTGTCTTAGGTCTTAAAACAGTGAAGTAAGATTCAGACAGTGTCTGGGGAGTGTTTACCCTGTTAAGCCTGTGCTTCTTGTCTTGGCAGGCATTTTGGATCAGTCCGCTGTGTGGGTTGATGAGATGAATTACTATGACATGCGCACCGACAGGAATAAAGGGATTCCTCCCTTGTCCCTGCGTCCTGCCAACCCACTCGGCATCGAGATTGAAAAGTGAGTCCTGCCTCGCCTCAGTTGCCTTGCTTTCCACGTGCCGAGTTCCATGGATTCAGGCTCCAGAGCCATGCGAGGAAGCGCAGCTGAAGATGCCTCTGTCGCTGGGAGTCAGGGTCGCTTCTGGAGCCTGCTAGAGAGAATGTCCAGTTAAAACGCCGGCACAACCTACCTACCTCTTCAGGTTTTGAGTTTTCATTTTGTGAAGGAAAAAAGTATTTTGAAATTTTTAGTTACTAATACTTCTAATGATACGAGAGTTCGTGTGTTGTCTGGAGCTGGTAAGTTTGAATATTTAGATGGTGTTTGAGATTAGAATAGGATTTTCCGTGTGCTCGATTTTTCAGGAAATATTCGACAGTAATCAGGCCCAGTGTAGTCTTGCCTTTCTGTTTATGCTCTCTGCCTGTAGTTCATGCTCAGTTCAGACTTACTTTACCAGAATTACGGCAAGCAAATGGTGTCTTTCAAAATGTCTCGGGCCAGACCCAGCGTTCCCGGTCCTTCACCCCGCGCACGGTGCTCTCGCTCTCGGCCCGCGCCTTGGCCTTGCGTCTTCCTGCGTGAGCTCCCGCACAGCAGTCCTGTCTGGTTTCTCTCTCGGCCTCAGCGGCTCTGCTGGTGATGGTGCTGCCGAGTGTTGCTTCATAAACACTTCTGCAGGCGGCAGAGTAAGCTGCTAGCCTGCTAGCCATGGCTTCTCTAGGCTTCTCTAGGAATGGGGCAGGCTGACCACTAACCTCGAGGTATTTAACCTTCAAGCCTCCCCTTGAAGACCACCAGTCGGCCACCAGCAGGCTGCTTTACCCTGCTAGGGTTTGTGCCAGCTGAGGGGGGCGCACGTGTGTGTCTTGGGAGGTTGTCCTGTTTTGAAAAAGGCCTGAGGGTTTTAAAAGGCCGCTTTCAGTGAGCGTGGACTGCTCTGGGTCACAGCTGTGATGCTCTTTGGCCGCCATGGGTCATTCTGGAGCTGTTGTAAGGGTTTCAGTGCCTGATAACTTAGGAGTTTAAGGGTTAAGAACCTCTAGGAAAGGAAAGTGACTGCTGGGTCTTTATTTGACCAGTCTCCTGCACAAGGGGACCTCGTGGTTGAGAGTAAATCCTCAGTGACCTGCTTCAGCGCCCTGGATTCTGCTGCTTTCTAAGGTCCGCCACATGCAGTGTGGAGCAGAAGAGCCCTCTGGGTTGTTCTTCTGAAAAAGGTTCACACAGGAGTATAGGAATACATTGTCACTTCTGTTTGAGCTTTAGACAGAACTATCAAAGTTAGGATTAAATTGGTTATTTCCTGTCATATAATGAACTTCCCTTGTGGCTCAGCTGGTTAAGAATCCACCTGCAATGTGGGAGACATTGTAGGTTTGATCCCTGGGTTGGGAAGATCCCCTAGAGAAGGGAAAGGCTACCCACTCCAGTATTCTGGCCTGAAGAATTCCATGGACTATATAGTCCATGGGGTCGTGAAGAGTCGGACACGACCGAGCGCCTTTCACTGTCGTAACGTGATTTCCTTGAGTTTTAGTTTATCTTGTGATCTACCCGCGGTGTGACCTTTTCCTGTCCTCTCAGCTTCTGATTGTCACTGCTGCCGCCGCTAGCCACGAAGGGGGCTTGAGCTCGCTCTTTCTGCTCTCTTCTTTTATTTTATGTTTCAAACCATAAGCTTTATTTTGTATTGAGGTATAGCCAGTTAACAGTGCTGTGGTAATTTCAGGTGGACAGTGAAGGGCCTCCGCCGCTCATGTTCCTGCATCCCTTCTCCCCCAGACCCCTCGCATCCAGTGGAGCCCGCTTTCTGAATAGGTTTCAGAATAACCCTTACGTAATGGTGGCCGGCCAGAAGGCACTCAAAGTGCGACGCTGTGGGAGTGGTTTTTCTTTCTCCTCTGAAGGGGCTGGTTGTGTCCAAGCCCTTCTCTCAGCTGGCTCCGGGCCCTGCCGCCGCCTGCAGGTGGCTTGGAGGCTGCAGGCAGGGGCCTGAGTCGGGCGCGCCGAGCAGGTGGCGCGGGGCCGGGTGCGCGCTCACAGCCTATTGCTCAGTGCTCTGCTGCCCAGGAGGGGAGTCTTGTCATGACTTAGGATTTCAGGGTGATAAATTGTATTCAGATCTTAAAATAGTAATATGTACATTCCAGAAGTGCTCAAGCGGTGATAAAATTTACTGTTTCTTCCAAGCTTTTCTTGAAAGTTTCAATAATAATTTGCTCAGCCATGGAGTAACTGAAGGATAGTTTTGGAAAAGGTAGAAGCTTGACTGTCATACAAATGCAAAATGCAGACATGTCCAGGCTTTTATTTAATTCATTAATTAATGGGGAGCCCAGTGCAGCGTTAGGCCAGCTGAGAGGGAGTCCCAGGGCGCAGCAGAGCGGCAGTGCTGGGCAGCGCCGCGCCGGCCCGCCCCTGCCCGGCGGTCTCCCGGGCGCACCCTGGCCCGACAGGCCTCTGTGCCGGCCCCGCTTCCGCTTCTGTGACAGGGAGCAGGCGCGCCTGGCCGGCGTGGGCCTGGCAGGCCTCCACGCTGCGGAAGGACGGCCCGTGTGAAGTCTCGCACAAGTGTTCTGATCAAAAGGAAGAGTGAATAGAGATTCCAGAGAGCCAGAAAATGGAAGGTGAAAGTCGGAAATGTATGGAAACCAAGAGAAGAGAGTCGTTTTGGCCAGAAAAATGCTTTTCAGGTTCCTTCTTAGCTTTTAAAGATACTGTCAGGAAAGCTGCATTTGTTTTATTGAAGTCTGACCTCAAATAGAGAAGCTGTATTTTAGAAAAAGAGGATGGGAAAGGAAGAACAGATGTTAAAATACGGGCATGGATTTGATTTCCCTGACTCACTCCCTATTTTTTAGATGAAAGCTTTGGCCCTTGTGGAGAACGGCGTGCACTCGGGTCAGCAGCCCGGGGAGCTTTCCTGCCACTGTCTCTCTTATTCCTGTTACTAATAGCACTTGGGGCTTCTTTTATAATGAGAAGATGGGAGACAGCCTATTTTTAATTTTTTTAAAACTGTCAATCAGAGAAGGAATAACAGGATTTAATTACTTGCTTGTTGAAATATCTTAATTGAGAATGTTTGAAGAATTACAACTACTTGTTGTAAAGTGCTGTGCTCCTGATTTATTCCCAAACAGAAGTGCTGAGGTCGCCTGTGGGAGAGGCGGCGGCTCCTGTCTGTGGCAGTGTGAGTGTTCATGGAGTGTCTTGTGCCACAGCCGCACGCGCAGGACGGCGCCCGGGGTGCCCTGCGGTGCCTCTGAGGGTGAGCTGCCGGGGAGAGGCGGCAAGGGCGCCGCTCCCTGTGCGCATCAGGGTGCTGCTGCCTGTCTGCCCTCAGGCCTAGCGGTTGGCATTTATGGCCTCCTTCGGCTGCTAAAGTCCTTCTTGGTTTTAGGCTTTTAACTGATGTTTTGCACACGCAGTGCCTTGAAACTTATAAAAATGTTACTAATTACTTGGAAAAAAATAACTTCACTTGAACTGAGACTAGAATTTGCTCGTAAAAAGTCTGTATTTCTAATTTATTATACTGATTGTCACAAATGGGCATTTTTTGCACTGCTTAAATTATGATGGAGACAAACTATTTAAACTGAGAAAGAAGATAAAAACAGGTTCATATTAATAAGTAAAAGCCTTCCCTAGGTTTTATTTCTTAAAAGTCCTCTCTACCTAGTAGGAGAGTATTTGTAAGTGAAACTTTTGGAGATGGCACATATATGGATGAAGCACAAGCTGGAATCGAGATTGCCGGGAGAAATACCAATAACCTCAGATATGCAGATGACAGGACCCTTATGGCAGAAAGCAAAGAGGAACTAAAGAGCCTCTTGATGAGAGTCAAAGAGGAGAGTGAAAAAGTTGGCTTAAAGCTCAACGTTCAGAAAATGAAGATCATGGCATCTGGTCCCATCACTCCATGGGAATTAGATGGAGAAACAGTGGAAACAGTGGCAGACTTTATTATAATTTTGGGTTCCAAAATCACTGAAGATGGTGACTGTAGCCATGAAATTAAAAGACACTTACTCCTTGAAAGAAAAGCTATGACCAACCTAGACAGCATATTAAAAAGCAGAGACATTATTTTGCCAACAAAGGTCCGTCTAGTCGAAGCTATGGTTTTTCCAGTAACCATTTATGGTATGAGAGTTGGACTATAAAGAGAGCTGAGGACTGAAGAACTGACGCTTTTGAACTGTGGTGTTGGAGCAGACTCTTGAGAGTCCCTTGGACTGCAAGATCCAACCAGTCCATCCTAAAGGAAATGAGTCCTGGGTGTTCATTGGAAGGACTGATGCTGAAGCTGAAACTTCAATACTTTGGCCACCTGATGCGGAGAGCTGACTGATTGAGAAAGACCCTGATGCTGGGAAAGATTGAGGGCAGGAGGAGAAGGGGACGACAGAGGATGAGATGGTTGGATGGCATCACCAACTCGATGGACACAAGTCTGAGTAAACTCCGGGAGTTGGTGATGGACAGAGAGGCCTGGTGTGCTGCAGTCCATGGGGTCGCAAAGAGTTGGACACAACTGAGTGACTAGACTGACTGACATATATGGGAGTAAGGGCATTACAATGGAGCTTCTCCCCGCTACACCGCACCCCGTTTTTGTATGATCCGCCGTTCGTTGGGAGTTACTACCTGGGAAGAGGTGTCTCGAGCAGTGCGTTGGTGCCCGACTGGCTTCTGGGTTGTGTCCGCAGAGGCTTTATAAGCCGCGCAGTCTGGCGTGTTCCTCATCAGGCTGCCTTCCAGTAGCAGGAAAAGGTGACCCGTTTTCCTGCTTCAGTTAGAAAACAAGGAGAGGTGACAAAGTGGTTCTTAGTTTGAGTGTGGAAGGGAAGCGCCTTGGAAAAGACTGCCTTTTAGAAGTTTCAAAACCAGGCTTGCGGACTGTGTTACCGTGCCTGCGCCCAGAAACTGTGTGAGCCCCAAACGGGGAACGAACGCGCAGCCCCAGCAGGCTGATGACCCTCAACGCGGAGAGCAGCGCGGGCGCTGGGGCGAGAGCCGCGCTCCCCGCCACCCCGGCCCCCGCACCCCGGCAGCCTCTGCCTGCGGTCGGGAGCTGCGGCGCGGGCCTGGGCGCAGCGGGCCTGGGCGCACCCAGCCCTCTCTGCGGGGGCGGGAGCTGTTCTCAGAAGGACCTCTGTTGTTGTGCTGACTGGGCTCGCCAGGTCAGGTTCCTCTTTGGAAGTGAATGCTGCTGAGTTGAGGACATTCCTGTGGTCCTGCACCTGACCTGTACCTGGGTCCTCACGGCTGAACCCTTCGCAAGGTGTAACCTGAGCTCCCGCTGCCGTCTAATGGGGAGCGTGCGCCGTGGGGGCACGACGGCTGTCGGCTGCTGGAAGCCTGGTTCCCTCGTGACAGCCCTCCGCGTGTCACACGCTAGCCTGTTGCTCACCCTCTGGTTAGTGAGGCTGAAGTGTGGGTGTAGTCCGGCACTTAGAGTGTGCCCTGCTGCTCGTCTGGGGCCTCACGTGGAGGGTCCGGCCCTAAGGCCCAGTCACTCTGGACAGAGGCTAAGCCTCCAGACTTCACGCTCCCGTGACACAGTGCTTCTGCTCCCCTCGTGCTCTGGCCAAGACCGCGGCAGCTCTGCGTCCTGGACCTCTCCCTCACTTTCTGTGTTTCTAGACTTAGCGCTGCGTAGATAGACATTTTTCATAAGATTCTCCGGTTCTTTGACAACAGAAGTACTGGGGCTGTTTCTTTGACTGTAAAATGGGGTTATATAACTCATCGTGTTGTTAGGAGAATCAGATAAAATGGTTCCTAATGAAAGAATCTACTAAATATAGAGACCAAGTGTAAAGAAGAAAGGTAACAGAGTAACATTGTTGAGCATTTATTAAGTGTCAAAAACGGCCAAGCCTTCCACACACATTATCTGCTTTAATCCTCAGCATTTTCTTAAGAGGAAGATACTATGATCTCATTATCCTCGTGAATAAATGGAGCCTTAGGGAGGTAAGATGATTTCCTCAAGGTTATTCAGAAACTCTGTAAACCTGTGCACACTGCCCGGAGCTGCCTCTGCCCCTGCGGGTGTGCTCCCCGCGGGGCATCGCTGCTTCCAGCCGTGTCACTCACTGTCAGCTTTCCAGGTGTTTGTGTAACAGATCTTATTTTGGGGTAGATTCAGGGTGCCTTCAGCTGTAAGTAATAGAAAACAAAAATTCACTGTGGTGTAAGCAAGGAAGAGATTTATTTCTCATAATATACGAAGTCCAGAGATAGTGGGTTCCACGATGGGTTGAGTCAGGACCCAGAAGTGTCGCCGAGCTGTGAGGAGCCTAGCTCTGCCATCCTCCACCTGTGGTGGCACAGATTTCCTCCTAGCTCCAGAGGGGCTGCAGATAAGGGACGGTCCATTAGCATCAGCTTTCCTTGAACTTGATCTAGACGTGTGCATAGACGCGTGAGTGCTGTGTAGATCTCTGTCGTCAGCATCTGTGTGTCTTAAGCCAGCTCTCACATAGGTCTTTGACAGAAAGTATTTTAACAGGTTGATTTACTGTTTTTAATGTCAGTGTATCCAAATTTTGTCTATTGGATAGGAAATGATTTCATATTTGCATAGATTTCATGAAGTATCAACTCAGCCTCTTTCAGTTTTATATTCTTTTATTGTTACAATTTCTGCATTTTAACTAACTAATTTTCTATCTTATATATACAAAGTTTATATATACGTTAAAGTTTAAACGGTGTGGGGAGTACATTTCTCATATGCGTAGACTTAGACTCCACGGTGTCTCATGTGTCTTTGCCGTGCTGTGTGCCCATGTGTATTCCTGTTGGTCACATCTTTGTAGTAATAGCACTCTAAACACATCTTAAGCCTTTACCTTCCTCAGAGGCAAATTTCCCCAGAAGGACTTAGAAACGCTGTTCCCTGGAATGAGTGCTGACTTTACAAGTGAGAACTTCTCCGCTGCCTGGTACCTGATTGAGAACCACTCCAGCGCGAGGTGAGGGCGCGGGCAGTGCCGTGTAGCTTCTCGGGGTGCTTGTGAACACGCCAGTGTCTGGCTCCTTACTCGTAAAATGGGATCATTGCTTCCAGGAGCCCTGCCTCCTTCTACCCTGATGCTTGTTTGTGCCGCCCGGGGAAGCTTGGGTCTCAGCTGTGGTCCTGTGTCTGCGTGTGACCCCCTCCCCGCTCAGGTAACAGTTCTCAAGTACTGGCCTCAAACAAGGAAGACACCTCCTTCCTGACCAGAGAGCAAAGGAAGATGAGCTGCTTATCATTTTTCAAAGACTTGACTTAAAGTCAGCGAAAGGCACACGCGGGCCAGACACCCAGTCACAGTGCCCCCGTTCCTGCTGCCCGAGAGGCCGCCTGCCCGCTGGGCCACAGCAGGCCTGTGGCTCGCGTGCAAGGCTAGCGGGAACACTCGCCTGTAGTAGAAATGTTTGACGAAATGGTTTATTGTTTAAAATTTGTATCCTTGAAACACCCCAACTTGTTAAAATACACCTGAGAAGAAATTCTTCCTTCACCTATTGGAATCAGAACCATCATAGAAAACAAGAAAAGTTGGTATATACTTAGAGTAAATTTGGCCTGGTAAATTTTTAGAGCAACTGTCTGAAGTCTGTCTTTGGGGAAGATGGTTCTGATTTCATGGTATAGATGTGCTTTTCTGTTACCGTGAGTCAGGATTGATCTCCTCCAGTCTCTGTGTAGTACCTTCTTGGTGCTCAAGAATACAGTCAACAATTTATAGCCAGATTTTCTAAGCTTCAGTGGAAATGAAACTTCTGAAATACAGAGACCAGCCGATTTTTCTCTGCTTGAGTTTTAAAGATGAAGTAGTATGGTCTGTTCACTTAAGTAAATTTTGAGCCGACCCACGTGATTCCTGTGAAATCACTGTTAATGGTGGGGCCTGGCTGTGACGTGCACGGAGTGGATGTCCAGGGGGTCCTGCCACCCACCCCTTTGTGGTCCAGGCCTCTGCATCTGGGAGATGCTCTTCAGAACTCCTTACCTGGCAAATCCTGTGTTGACTTGGGTCAGGTGTAAGCATATCTACGTGTATAGTTACTTCTCAGGGGTCTGACACATGAGGGCTGTACAAAGCTGTTGTACAGCCGCTGTGACTTTGGCGTTTGTAATGTACAGAGGGTTAGATCTGGGTGAGAATTTGAAAGCATGGTCTCATCTGATTGCATTCTGTATTAGTCTGTCTCTCCAGTGCAGCTTCAGGATTTTACAACTAACGCAGTCTTCTCGTGGCTTCGTTTCACTTCAGTTTTGAACAACTCAAAATGGCGATCACCCACCTGAAGAGACAGGCTAACAAGAAGAGCGAGGGCAGCCTGGCGTACGTCAAAGGGGGGCTCAGCACTTTCTTTGAGGCACAGGACGCCCTCTCAGGTAGGGAACCCTCGGGTGTCTGCTGGGGCTTCCCCGCTGGCTGCGGTCCTGAGCTTGCAGAGGGCTAGCGGGCTGTGGGACTGGGGCTGTGTGCTCGGCCGTTCCTGTGGAGAGAGTCTCCTCTTTGTGGCGGAACGCTGTTCCCACGCCCGTGGTTCTGAGTTCCCAGTTTACAGGCGTGAAAGCAGGCTGAGGGGTTTGGGTCACCTCCACGCAGTGTGGGCAGGACGGGGTGAAGCTTTTGTCCTGGGATCCGCTGCCGCGGCTCACGCTTTGGGTTTGGCTGCATGACCTTGGTCAACTTACTTAATTTCACTGAACTGTGGTTTCCCGTCTGTGAAACCGGAATAGTGTTAGGGCCTCGTCACTGGCTTCTCGCTGGATGCACATCCTGTGCTAGAAGCTTACTGTGGTGTCTGCTTAAGGTCGTGTCTCAGTAGCGTTCACCTTGCTATTTTTACTTTTACTTTACTTTAACCGTGTCACAGTTTTGAGTTTCATATTGTATTTGGAGATTTACTTTGAAATTTTCTCAATGACTCACTTGAGGAAACCTGATTTGCTTTAAAACTTCCTCTCATCAGTGGGTAAAAGTTTTTACATATAAATTAATGATTTCCTGATACTCGATCAGAATCATCCCGACATATATAAATACTAGCAGAAAAACTCTGATGTAATTTGCACATCCACAGATTGACGTGTTGGTAGATATTACTAGATATTTCTTGAGAACCTCCAGGGCAATATAGACTGAGTAGAACATGAATAGTGTGCATTTGCCATGTTAGGTCCCACGGCTGAAATTAAATATTTTGAGGTTGATAGATATCAAATAGTAGTATCTCTGTTTTGTAGATGGTGAAACTGAGAAATAAGAATGACTTTCCTGTGGCCAAATACCAAACATATTAGTAATTTAAGCCTTATTTTTCTTTTTTTAATTCAGTCATCTTTACTACTCAGGCTTCATGATCAGATGACTAAGCTCGTGTATTATGTGCTGTTTTAATAGCGTTAAGCTACCAAGACAGACTGGGGTCTGCTGGTTGCTTTGCAGAGTTTTTGTGTGTTTGTGCTTCTTTCTAGCAGTGAAAATAGAACCATCTTTTGAGCTGTTTAAAAATGTCTTTTTTGATGTACCGTTTTCCCACCCATTAAAATATCCTACATTTTAACTTGGTGCTTTTTTTCTAGCTATCCATCAAAAACTAGAAGCGGACGGAACGGAAAAAGTAGAAGGATCCATGACGCAGAAACTGGAGAATGTTCTGAACAGTAAGTTTTGTCCCACTACCCAAACTTGTTTATGGACTTTATAACAAGCTTAGATATAGTTCTTGGACCTGGTTTCACAGAACAAGGCAGTTAAGTTGTATTTTAGTATTTATTTCTAAATAGCAGTGATTTAATGAGCATAGAGGAGAATAAAAATATTGAAAATGAATGTTCTCTTTCTGGTTGCATTTTATTTATGAGAAATCATCATTTGAGAGCAAGCCGGCATGCTTCTTAGAAAGTGAAATTTGCTGCCATAAAGGAGGCCGGGGCGTAAATGACATCCTCACAGGAGGAACTGCTGTGGCAGCGGCCAGGCTCGCCACTGACCAGGAGCGCAGAGGAGCTCCGCCGAGCCCCTGCGGCCGCAACACGAGCACCGCCAGCTGCGGGAGCACAGACCCCGAGCTGCCTGTGCGTGTCTGCCGTGCCTCCTCCAAAACAGATTCCAGACAGCTGCATGCTTGAGTGTTTCTGAGACATTTTGTAAGAATTGTAGGCCAAGAGAAACTGATACATGGAATTCAAGGCTCTATCCACCTCCCATTCTTTCTGCTGACATGTGAGCTTCCAGCCACTTGCCCTACAGATTTAGAAGAAACTCAGCAGATAAATCAGTCCCTGCTATAATATTAGTGGCTTGAAAGTAAACTGTTGTCTTCACGAATATAGTGAAACACTTGACAAGGAGCAGTGATGTCCAGGGGACTTTCCTAGTTGTCGAGTATGAGCATGTAGAGCACACAGCTTCACCAGGAAGCAGAGTCGAGAATAGCTAGGGTATTGAAGACCCCCGGCATCGGCCCTTCAGTGACTCGATAGTGTAGGACTGTGATCACAAGTCAGTTTTGCCTTCTGTCCTAACTTAGTCCCATCAGCAGAAGTTTCTGGGCTTTGTTGTAATAATCTGTTCATAAACCTTGGGATCTCTGATAATAAGTGTTTTCTAGAAAGAAATTTTAATTTGATCTAGGCTTTCCTTGGTAGTAGAATTTGAGTACTTTAGTTTCATCTCAAAATTGATGAGTTTTACAACACTTTAAATATTTTTCTCTCTGTTTTTTTGTATTACTATCATTTTGCCTTGAGATTTTGCCTCATTTCTGTTTCTTGTCTGAGTATCCAGTCACCAGCTTTGTTCAAATGAATATAGTCTGAACTCAGCCCAAACAAGCATTTACTAAATCTGTTTCTGTATTAACATCGTCAGACATTTTAAAGGGTTGGAAGGCTATTTTCTACTTGGGGATGTTATTTTCCCTGGGGAAATTGCCATCAAACCATGATATCTGTTAAAAAAAAAAATGATAGTAACTTTGAAAAGGTGATTTGTGAGAACAAGCTGGCTTAGTAAGTATCTCATTGTATCAGTAGATGAAAATGGATATTTGTTAATGTTGGAAAAAATTGAAATCTGTTTCATGCTGAGGCCCAGCGTAGCGTGTAGCATCACTTTTTCTTTTCAGTGCTTCAGGTAACTCTCCCGTGAGACTCGCGGTAGTGAAATCTGTAAGGGAAATTGGTTCATTTTTATTCCTTTACAAGCACAAACTTTTTTTAGAAATCTGTCCTTTTAAATTCCTACTGAAGTTTGCTCTTTTTTGAGTAAATTGGCTTACCATGAATGTCACTTCTCTGAGAAGCCCTTTGAGATTGAGGACTTTCTGGGATGAACGTCTTTTGTAGAATATATTCCTTTGTAACAGTCCCTTTTCCCTAGAAATGTTTTTTGGTCGGCTGTGTGCTGGTGTTTGCTGCCGTAGGGGAAGCTTGTGGTCCAGCTGAGCTCGGCCAGCGTAAGGCTGACGTGCCCAGTGTCATGCTGGGTCCAGCGCCCAGTGTGGAGCTGGGGGCATGTGGCTGCCGCCCTCAAGCAGGTCCCTGCCCGGAGAGTCGAGCCTGATCGCTGCTCTTGAGGACCCGTGCAGGGATCATACAGGAGTGTGGGCATAGTCTGGGGCGTGATCACACACTAGCTCACATGTGCTCTTCCTGAGTTATTTTAGATGAAACTTCTTAAGATTGGGGAAATCCTGCTCACTTTAAGATTCTGAAGGGTGACGTTGGCCACAAGAAATTCAGTCCATTTGGTTCAGAATTTACCAGTTTTAAACCTTTCATTGAAATACTTGAAAACATGTTCTCACTGATACATTTCTCATATTCGCTTTGGTATTTAATAATTCCTTCTTAATTTCAAAGCGGTGATGCAGTGATGCCTTGATTTCTCTGGACTCCGCCTTCCTCTGTGTGTGCCGCCTGTTGCAGGCGTGTGCAGCCACGCTGTCCAGTACGGCTTCTGTGGCAGTGGCGATGTAGCTGTTGAGCACTTAAACCATGGCTAGTGTCACTGAGGAATGTAGTCTTTAATTTCAGTTTCACTTGAAGTAGCCCATGTGCCCGATGCCGCGGGTTAGACGGCGCCGGGTGCAGGGAGGGACGGTGTGGCCCAGGCGTCATGGGCGCGGCTGTGGCGGCCCGGCCTCGGTCCCTCAGCCTGGCCAGGGGCGGCTTCCGCACCTACAGGTGCTCAGCCCTGCCAGCTGGGAGGCTTGTTCTGTTCTCTCCGTTTTCTTGATGGAAGAGCTGAGGCTCAGAAAGGCGACGTGCATTCCTTGAGCCACTTCCGTAGTGAGTGGCGTTTGGGTCTAGAGGCCTGGCTCTGAGTCTGGGCTGTAAACTGCAGACAGGCTCTGCTGGGTTGGAGCTTGTGGCTCTCAGGGCCCAGTGTTCGCACCGCCTTGCGTCAGTGCTCGCTGGCTTCTGGCTGCCCACCCCCCCCATCGCTTACCAGTCACGGCCGCCCAGCTGCCCTCGGGGTAGAGTCACGCCCAGGCGCAGAGCGTGCCTGTGTGTGGCCTCCGCGTCTCCCAGAGAGACACTCGCAGGAGGACGTGGTCCGCAGAGATGACCGTGCACCAGCACGGGGAAGCGGGGTTCAGAGCCCGTCAGCTGGGGTGTAGACAGGCACCAGTGGGGCGCTGTCACGTGTGGGAGCCCCGAGGAGCTCGGTGAAGGTTCGCGTCCCCACGGAAACCAGGAGTGTGTGACGAAGGGCTCCCCTGGGATGCTTGGGACTCGGTGGACAGGGAACGCCTGCCGCCTTGCTGAGCCTCAGCTCTTCCATCAAGAAAACGGAGAGAACGGAACAGGCCTCCCAGCTGGCAGGGCTGAGCAGGTGTAGGTGCAGAAGCCGCCCCTGGCCAGGCTGAGGGACCGAGGTCCGGCCGCCACAGCTGCGCCCACGACGCCTGGGCCACACCGTCCCTCCCTGCACCCGGCGCCGTCTAACGAGGGTGATTGTGTCAGAGCGCAGAAAGGGTGCCTGATGCATGCTGCAGATTTTAGGACGAGAAGAGAAGGCAGGCTATCTTGATATTGTTGTTTACAAAGAATTAAGCAGTTGAATTTTCAGTGTTTCTAATATTTTATATTAATAGTGTACTAAATGAAAATTGGTGTTACTGTTTTTTTTTTTAGTTTCTAACTTCAGCAAAAATTTTAGGAGTCACAGAATAGGCGTCACCTTCCAACTGATTGCTAGGATTTTTTGCTTGGCTCAGCTGCCCGATCCCTGACGTGGTCCTGCACGCAGCCCTGCGCTGCCTGCCCTCCGTGGGCCCACGTGCGTCCCCGGTCAGGGGAGCCACCACGGTTCAGTAAGCAGGAGATGCGGGGCGAGGCTGCAGGTCGCGGGGTCTGCTCGTGAGGAGCTTTCTATGCAATGTCGTGGAGTTTGTCTCTTCTGAGGCTGCTGGTGAGCCCCGGAAGGATTTTAAATAAAGCAGTCACATTGTGAACTTAAACATTCTGCCGTTTGTTGAGAATGGACTGGAAGGAAGCTGGGTGCAGACAGAAGAGGAGCCAGGCAGAGGCGTGAGGGGGCCTGAGGCTGGCGGGCCGGCCTCAGGCGGGCTGGGGCGCGCTGGCGGCTGGAGGCCCTGGCCCGCTCGCGGCGCCCTGTGGGGCCTGCCTGCCTGTCCCTCTCGGGAGCTTGTTCGGAGAAGCAAGACACATGGCAGGGTGCTCCTCCTCTTTGGGTCGGAGTTCTGCTGGGAGTTTGACTGTACGATGAAAAGCTTGCCTTAGCTTTGGTCCGCTTTCCTGTTCCGGGGGTGGAGAGCGTCACGGGGCGGGGGGAGCCCCAGCTCCCCAGGCGGAGACGCGGGCCGCCGCCTGGGCTGCGCCGCGTGCCCGGTGCCAGCGCCCTGAGCGGGAGCGCAGGGAGCGCGAGGGTGCCCCGATGGGCGGCCTCGAGGCGGCCGGGCGCCTGGGCCGCCGGCGGGCGTTGCCTGGGGGCCCAGGCCCCCGTTAAATATAAAATGTCCAGTTTGTGTATCATTTTAAGAAATATTAAGCTGATTTAAGAACTATTCATTAATGATGGTGTGTTAAAATTTGATATTTTAAATTGCTTACGTAGTTTTTCTGCCTGCTCCATAGATAATTTTACACAGAAATAGGGTTAGATCTAAAATACTTCTTTTGAATAACTTTTCTGAAAAGTTTTTCTTCCTTTTTTTTCTAATTACTATGAATATATAGATACTGAATCCAGAGAATTTAACCAGTGTACTTGTGTGTGCACACACCGTGTATATGTGTGTGCTTTAACCTATTATCTGAATTAATGAAATAACCTAAGGGTCCATAATGCTGTAAAACTTAAAAGAAGCTAAAATAAATGTAGATTCACATTAGAAAATTTATTTGGGCCTGGTAAGTATGGTTATTCTTAATTGGATACCATTAATTGGTATACACATATGAAAAGACTTAGCAAGCAAGATGGAAATTGTGTTTTAGCAAACTGTAAAAAAATAAAAACTCCAATATAATTGACTTTTAGAAAAGTGTGCTGAGCTATATAATATCAAGTATAACAGCAGTCTAACATTTCGTTTCTTTTGTCCAGTTGCACATTTCTGACTAAAATTAGTTTTTATCTAAATTTCTTTTTCTCCTTTTAAAATAGGAGCAAGTAACACTGCAGATACATTATTTCAAGAAGTCTTGGGTCGGAAGGACAAGGCAGATTCCACCAGAAATGCACTCAATGTGCTCCAGCGATTCAAGTTTCTTTTCAACCTCCCTCTAAATATCGAAAGGAACATCCAGAAGGTACAGTGCCTGTTTATGTACCTATGGGCATAGATGTCTTACATTTTAAAGAGTTGTTAAGATGTTTTTTATCTTGACCAAATTAATTAAACTTTACTGACAATCTCCAAAATGTTTCTTTATTTTAAAGGGTGATTATGATGTGGTTATTAATGATTATGAAAAGGCCAAGTCACTTTTTGGGAAAACAGAGGTGCAAGTTTTCAAGAAATGTAAGATTTATCACTTTAACATTTTCTTCTTTGCTTTTATCGGAAAATTGTGGGATGTATTTCGGAAAGAATGTTAACGTGCACTTTAGCTTTTGTTTATATGGTGCCCTTTTTCAAGTGTAAGATGGGTACTTCAGGAGTAACATAATGGAATTTCTTACTGACCCGGAGAGAGAACTATAGGATGGGTGGACATTCTTTGATGCTTGATAATTGTGATGCTACTTAGCTCTTTTTTACTGGAAAGAATTGTTACAGATATTTTACAGAAATGGAAATCTACATTTTATTCTTCCCTCTTTAGAAAGACTAATAATATATTTATGAATTGTAACCCTACTTTAAGCAAGTTTTGAAATTATCTCTATGGTAGAATTACAGAAAATAAAAGCCTAAAATGCCTATTACCTGGGAGAACTATCACAGGGCTTGATTAATTTTGTAAAGAAATTCATAAGGATCCAGAAAAGTTTATTTTTAGTGTGATAAATTTACACGCACAGTAGGGGTGTTTGTGTGCACGAACAGGCTCACACACTGCAGACCAGTGAGTCTGACAGGTGCACATGCCCTGTAACCGAGCCCTGCAGAGAGAGTCTTCGTTACTGGGGCAGCTCCCCTCCCGCCTCTTCTCGGTCAGCCCCTCCGTCCCGCACAGCCAGTCTGCTCTCCGTACTTTGATTTTAAACTTTCATTCTGTAAGTCATGTAATTCTTCCCTTTTTAATCAGATTATGCTGAAGTAGAAACACGGATTGAAGCTTTAAGAGAATTGCTTCTGGAGAAGCTGCTTGAGACCCCATCGACTCTGCACGACCAGAAACGTTACATAAGGTAGCCTGCTGAGAGAGCCTCAGCAAGTCACGTGTGTCTGGGTGACGTGGACCGTCCTGTCGCTCTTGCAGGGACTCGGGGAGACTGGGAGAGCGATGAGGCGGCAGAAGGGAAGACAAGCAGCAGAAGCTGGGGACCCGTGTAGGACCCCCGGGCTTGTGTGCACTCGGAGGCTGGGGAGCAGTCACCCTTTAAAGGCGAGAGAACCCTGCCGGTTTGGGCGAAGGGAAAGCAGCCTCGCTGCCCCTCTCCTGTCCCCAGGATCTAGCGGCTGGGGGCTGCTCCCTGACTGGCTTTGAGGGTGGCGCTGTCCCACGGGGCTCCAGTGCCGCAGGTGGGGTGGGGCTTGGCAGCTGAGGGTTCTGAAAGCGTCCAGGCTCGAAAAGGAGGTGGGGCTGCCGACTTGGAAAGGACGGCAGGAGCAGCAGAAACGAGGACCCCACAGCGTGGTGGGGAACGGTGTTGCTCGAGAGGGAGGGAGTTTTAACGTGGGCAGGCGTGGGGAGCTGGGATGCCGGCTGCCCCCCAACAAGCCACGCGGTTGCCGCGTGGCACCTGGTCACACTTGCTCCACAGGTGGGGGCCTTTGGCTGTCTGCCTTCCCAGCCGGTCTGTGCTTTTCTCTCAGTGTCCCCAGAAGAAAGCACACACTGAGGAGCTTTTCTGGCTTGTAGAATCATGGAAACTTAATGCTGCTAATTAACTGTGTGTTGTTATCCAACTGCTTTTTTTTTTTTAACATGTAAAGTAACAGAGTCCCAGGAAGATTAATCCATCTCTAGGGTACAAGCTGTCTAGCGTCTTGTCTGTGTTCTGCCATGCTGCTTCACTAATCATTACAGTTATTCTGTTACACCTCCTGGTAGGAAAATGATGCTGAACCTTATCGAGTGCAGGATTTCTTTATGTAGTGAATTGCCATTGTGTAGATAACTCATGCATAGTTCCCGTGACCGGTTAACCTACTGGATACCATTTAAAAGATAGTGATGTTAAAAAAGGTTCTTTTCAATGGCCTATTGCTTTATTCTCTGTCCTTTCAAAAGGAAAAGAACAAGAATGTCACTGAAAATGTCAAGTAATTTATTTACTTTTTAATCTTTATTTTTGACACTTTGAGACTACATGGAGCAATTTATCATCCTTTTTAAATTAAGGGTTTAGTTATTAAAGAATAGGAAAAATGTCACAACCAAGCCAGACACCTGCTGGAGTCTGGAGTCCGTGATGAGCCACCCCGTGAGCGCCAGGTGGGGGCCAGGGCCCCCAGCTGCATCACCAGCCAGCAGGGCTGCGCGGCGGAGGCCCGCACACTGGGCGCTGAGCGTGGGCTCCCCCTGTTGCCGTGCGGTTTTCCAGTGCTGACTCCGGTTCGAGGCACTCTCACCGTCTCCTCTCGCCCTACGCTGCTGCTGCTAGCAGCTTGGTCAAGAAGCCGAGTGCCCCGTGGCAGTGCTTCTTCCCGTAGCAGTGCGATTCTCTCCTTGGTCACTGTTAAAAACCGTGTCCAAGTAGGCCTGACGGCTCTCACTCTTAAATTTTAAAATTTTGAGTCTATGCTCACATTGCTTACCTTTTCCCCACTAAAAAGCCTTTTTAAAAAGTAGTCTTTGGTAATGAAGTTTAAGCCAAGATTTTTGAAATGAAACTACATGTCTTTAATAAACCGTGTCCAAGTAGGCCTGACGGCTCTAACTCTTAAATTTTAAAATTTTGAGTCTATGCTCACCATAATTAACATTGCTTACCTTTTCCCCACTAAAAAGCCTTTTTAAAAAGTAGTCTTTGGTAATGAAGTTTAAGCCAAGATTTTTGAAATGAAACTACATGTCTTTAACCTACATCCTAAAAGAAAAGAAAGTTGCTGGATTGAGCCGTCTAACCAGGGGAAAGCCTTAACATAAGTTGTGCTTTTGAACTGAAACACTGTAGAGTTTCCGAGACAACAGATTTATCTTTTTTATAAAACTCTTTTGTGTATACCCATTAACAAGATGGTAGAAGGAGGGTTATTCCTAATTTTGGAAGGACTGAGGAGCCTTAAATTTGAGGGGTGCTGAGCAGAGGGGCGTCCTGATCTCCTAGCTGTGCTCCTCCCTGCGTGCGCCAGGGAGGAAGGCGGGCGCCGGGCGGGGGGCTGTGCTTACTGCTGGTGTGGCTCTGAGGGTGCTGTGTGAGCCCGGGCGTCCGGAGGAGGTGCTGCAGGAGCCTTGGGGGCACACACGGCTTCTCCTGCCTGAGGCGAAGCTCCGGCAGACAGTCCACAGACTCAGCACAGTGGGCTCCAGGCCCCTGTGAGCGGGGCCAGGGCCCACTCAGGACAACCCCGCAAGGATTGCGCCCCCTCCTGAAAAACCACCGCCCGCTTCGTCCTGGAGCGGGGAGGGGCCTGTTCCCGAATGCCAGGTTTTGTTTATCGCTGACTTGCTTCTCTTCTGGTTGATTGCTGGTTGAGAAGCCTGAGTAAGGAGCTACTCGGTGCTGGAGGACCTGGGAGAGACGCCAGGGGCGTCCCTGCGAGAGGTCACGTTTGCCACCATCAGTGACGGTTTATTCTTAAACGGAACTTCAGCCCCAGGACGATAGATGCTTAAGGTTTGGAGTAATTTTAAGACAGCAAGTCCGGCTTTGGGAGTTGGTTTAATTTAGTTGTTATCTTTACGTATTTCATGAGGGCTAAGTTTTGAATAATGCTTGTCAGTTTTTCAGCAGAAATCTACTTCAGCTGTCTATCTGGGTTGGAAATTTTCACAGACAAATAAGGCTTTAAATATTTTTCAACCTATTTTAAGACTAAGAAAAATGGCGCCTCTACTGTATTTTTTTGAGGACTGTCTCCTCATGAATCAGGGTTTAGACTTACAGGCCAGTGTTTGCCGTCACCAAACTTCTGTGCTGCGGTCTGGACCTCAGCTGCCCTGTTGGGCGCATCTAGAAAGCAGGGTCACACTGCCATCTGGTGGCTGTGAGTTTCAGACCAGAGAAGAAGGTCATCCGGCGGAGACCCAGCTGGCGTTTCCTGTGTGGCCCGGAGCTGAGCAGGCGCACTCGGCAGGACGCCGCGCGCCGTCTCTGTCAGCGTGCTTGTCTCTTTATAAAGTCCTAGCGTTTTAAAATGTACGTTTATTGTTAATTGCATGCAAAGAAATTTAAATATGTTTCATTTAGAACTGAATATTAAAGAGTAAGTATTGATGAATGCTTTACTAGTTCACAGAGTTTTAGGTATCCTTAAAAGCTGTGACTTTAAGACATGCTAGCTTCCATTTTGACCTTATGGCTGAGCAGCAGAAGCTGGCTCGGTCAGCCGTTGCCTTGCCGTTTCAGGCACCTGTCCGACCTCCACGCGCCTGGCGACCCTGCGTGGCAGTGCATCGGGGCCCAGCACCGGTGGATCCTCCAGCTCATGCACGGCTGCCGGGAGGGCTGCGTGCGGGACCTCAAAGGCAAGGCCCTCCCCACCCCACCCCCACCGTGGGCACCCGCCCTGAGCCAGGGACTGAGAGGTGTGGGGTAAGCCTCAGCACGCCTGCCTTGTGCGGACTGGCCGTGTGGACGGAGCTTTGGGCAGCGGACCCCCAGCGGGAGTGTCTCGGCGTGTAGGGATGGTGCCCGTGTCCGTCAGCAGGAGCGTGCGCTTGTCACTCCACCAGCTGCCTGTTGAGCTCTGCTGCACACCAGGCCCTGAGCTTAGTCCAGGGGTGCAGACGTGGGCCCTGCCCTCACCTCTCGGTGACACTGGGTTTGGGAGGAGGGTGAGGCAGTGTGGGAGCGAGGCTGGTGCAGAAGGGAGGCTGCAGGCGTTTGTTAGTCTGTTGTGGGTTAGCTGGCTTTGATTTGAGTGTTCTCCAGCTGTGAATCAGTTTTTTTCTGTTCTTAATGTTTAGGAAAACCCAAATATCTCTTTCCTGATGCCATATCCAAACTCCTATTGTGTCACTGATTATTGTATAGTTTTAACAAGTGAAAACATCAAGTAGCACACACAGTCTGAGGCTGATGTGGATTTCTGGAGGCCTTACTTTCTTGTGCTCGGAGTCTGCTCAGTCGGGCAGGCTCTCGCCCGGGGCTGCCTGACCCAGTCCCCTGGTGTTTCTAAAGACTGTCACGCCCCAGCCTCCTCCCGTCCCCTCTCATTGTGTTAGACTCTCTCCTGGTGGCATCCACAGTCACTGGTGGTAAAGCTTCCGGCTGGCTCTGCTGCAGCAGGGCTGGCAGGCAGTGTGGTGGAGGCGTGCTCGGGACTGAAGTACTGTGCTGAGCGGGCCCAGTGGTCTCCAGCCTCTTGGAGCTTGTCCTTTAGTGAGAGAGAAGTGGTTTAAAAGAGTCACATAGGTGTTTATTTGTCATGTAAGTATAATTGAGAGGTATTCCGAAGTGGGGAGTACAGAACTCTGCCTCGGCCTGGTTAACCGGAGGCCCCGGAATGTTCCTGGAGGAGGTGCTGTTGCCACTGAGCCTCAAGGAGGAGTGTGGTTTCCAGGAAGGGCCGCTGAAGGGTGGTCAGATGGCCCGGAGTACAGGCAGGGCTGTGTTCTGTCAGGAGGCTTCCCTGCTCAGGTTTGTAAGAAGCAATCCGACTGCACGATTTAGTTTTGAAAATATTCAAATTTCTGGAAAACGTGTCTAATTTATAAAGACCACAGAGGAAATTCCACGCTTATCATTACATCCAGACCTGAAAGCTCTGATACTCAGTGTCCCGTCACTGAAGTCTGGGTCCTTCCTGGAGGTGAATGGAGAGGCACCCTTACCTGGTGGAGTCCTTCCTTGTCATCTGGATGCTTCGTACTGCTGCACTCACCACCCAGCACTGCTGAGCGGCAGCGTCTCTGGGAAGAAGGACACTCGCTTCGGTGAGGCTGGAGGCCGGCCTTTCATTTACTCTGACCGAGCGTGTCGTAGAGGCTGTTCCTTGCTGGTGGTACAGTTGAAGGAATGTGCCTTGACTGGAATTTCTTGTTAGTGATGAGGTTGACGTAAAGTTATTTCGTAAAGTTTTACGTAAAGTTGATCTTTCTGATTGAAAAGTGCAGCATAATAGTTTATAGCTCTTTGAACTTACTCCACAAATTTCATGATAATATAGTGTAAGTTTCCTAAGTCCATTAGCCAGATGTTGATAGATTATGATTTTAACCGTCCTTTGACATTCAGAAGAACATCCTGCGCCATACCCACCTGCTGCAGCAACACAGCTGATATGAACAATACAGACAGTCCTAACAAGCCCATGCTCTTTAATTGCAAAACTGGTATAGTCTTTGAGCTCACATCAGAAGGAGTTTATTATTTTGGAGAATTCCAAACATACTGAGGAGCACCAAGGGTGATCCCATGACCTCTTCTGTGTCTGCCCAGTTTAGACAGTTTATCTGCTCACAGCCAGTCTCATTTTACCGACAACCCCTCCCTCACCCTGAACTGTTTTTGAAGCAGGTCACTTCATTTCATTTATAGTTATTTCAATATGTAATTTTCAAAGTAAACATGCTTTGTGAAAACTATATCACTTGAACTTCTTGAAAGCTATCATCATTACATGAAGTATTATCAGTACTTTCTTGATATCAAGCATTTAGTTAACTATCAATTTCAAAAGCAGTTTAGTACGTCCAGTAGCTCTTGAAGCACATAGACACGGTGGCTTTTTAATCAGTGGTTGGCGCACAGGCGGAGGGAGGCTGTGCGGAGGAGCCGTGCGGACGGAGACAGGCCTGTGCTGCTTACCGGAGTCGGCCGTCGGTGACATGGTGTCTGCTGTGGCCGGTGGCCCCGGACGCTTCCCTGGTTGTCGTCACCGGTGTGTGCGCCCCTGGACACGGTAGCTCTGTACCGGGCACCTGTATGCCGTGTCCAGGCACTGTAACGATGTAGTGAAGGCATGTGTGTGTGGTTCAGTTCAGTCCAGTCGCTCAGTCGTGTCCGACTCTTTGCAACCCCATGAGCCGCAGCACGCCAGGCCTCCTTGTCCATCACCAGCTCCTGGAGTCCACCCAAACCCATGTCCATTGTGTCAGTGATGCCATCGAACCATCTCACCCTCTGTCGTCCCCTTCTCCTCCTGCCCTCAATCTTTCCCAGCATCCGGGTCTTTTCAAATGAGTCAGTTCTTCCCATCAGGTGGCCAAATCATTGCAGTTTCAGCTTCATCAGTCCTACCGATAAACAGACTGATCTCCTTTAGGATGGACTGGTTGGATCTCCTTGCAGTCCAAGGGACTCTCAAGAGTCTTCTCCAACACCACAGTTCAAAAGCATCAATTCTTCAGCACTCAGCTTTCTTTATAGTCCAACTCTCACATCCATACATGACTACTGGAAAAACCATAGCCTTGACTAGACAGACCTTTGTTGACAAAGTAATGTCTCTGGTTTTTAATATGCTGTCTAGGTTAGTCATAACTTTTCTTCCAAGGAGTAAGCGTCTTTTAATTTCATGGCTGCAGTCACCATCTGCAGTGATTTTGGAGCCCCCCAAAATAAAGTCTGACACTGTTTCCCCTGTTTCCCCATCTCTTTCCCATGAAGTGATGGGACCAGATGCCATGATCTTAGTTTTCTGAATGTTGAGCTTTAAGCCACCTTTTTCACTCTCCTCTTTCACTTTCATCAAGAGGGTCTTTAGCTCTTCTTCACTTTGTGCTGTAAGGGTGGTGTCATCTGCATATCTGAGGTTATTGTGTTTGTGGGTGGATGTTTATATAAAATATTGGCCTTAGTTATAAGTTTGCTGGGAATAACTATAGGTTTTTTGTTGTTGTTGTTAATTCACAACCAGTTGTTCTGACGGGCTCCCGGTTTACAGATACCCTAGTTATGTGTAACAGAAATGAGGTCAGTGTGGGGCAGGGCTCCTGAGTATCACTTGGACTTTCTGTTGGCACCCTCTTGTAACTACACCCTGCGGGTCTGGTAGAAACCTGGGATGTCTGGTTCAGACGTGACTTGGGTCTGCATTTTGCACGTGAGGTGCCTGCCTCAGAGGAGCCACATGACTGCTCAGCTTCTCTGAGTTGGGCACACAGTTCCGCGGGCCTCCCTGTTCTGGTGCTGAAGCTCCTGTTCCCTCCGGTGGGTTTCTGGACACAGCAAGCTGACGGCGCGGCGGCGGCGGTGCCTGCATCTCTTCCAGCGCGTCCCACTTCTCGTGCGGCGCCGTCACCTTCATGCAGGTCCTCCCAGGAGCCTGTTTTCAGTACGAAGGCGTGTTGGGTTCTAAATCTAAAGAATGGATTGTGACTTGTGTTGTGACATCTGTACTTGGACTTTAGCACCAAAGAAGAGAAACTGATTCACTTACCCAGGCAGGGTTACGACCTGAGACAGTGTTGGTGACGTGAAGCTACAGGTTTAAAAATAGAGTGTGAATGCTTCAGACAGGAGGCGATGTCTTTGTAGGTAAAGCTGGTTTTTAAGCATTAGTTTAAGGAACCTGATATAATTTTTAAAAAGTTTTACATGGTGGTTTGTGTTAAAAATGCCAATTGTATTTGTCTTGTGGTCTTCAAGAAAAGGTCATGAGCAGAGATGGTGGTAGATGTTTGGAGCCAGGGAAACCTGGCGTGCTGCAGTCCGACGGAGAGTCAGACATAACCGAGCTGAGCTGAGTCCTCCGTAAAAGCCACGTTTTTCCAGGACAGGCTGTTTGCATGTGAAGCTTTGTCTGCGGAGGTAGGTCCCCGGGTGCTGTTCTTGTGGACGCTGCAGCAGCACTTTCTCTGGATGCACAGACCAGCCTGGTGAGGGCGCCTGATGGTGCACTCCAGGTCTCAGACAGGAGGCGACCGCTGCCCCGCAGCACGGCCAGCCGGTCACCGGGGAGCGCGTTGCTGCTGCTCGTGGCCTGCCTCTGTAGCCCACACGCTATCTTCTAAGGGGAGACAAACATGGGGAAAGAGCAAAAATAAAGATCAGCTTTAAAGAATCGTCTTTAAGCGCAAATGCCTGTGGACGAGTCTGTTTCTTCCAGCCTGGGCTGGTTAACTGTTTGGCTTCTCTTCCAAAACTTATACCGCCTTATAAGAAGTGTCGTTTGTCTCTTAAAATCCCTATGAAATAGGGCCAAAATGAGACTAAATCTTCAGGTTTCCTGTCAGGAAAAGCCTTTGGTTTAACCCCCTACCGACATCCTCAAACAGGATTTTTAAAGGTAGCCTTCAAAGGCGTTTTTTCCTTTGTTCTGAAAACAAGTTTAAGTCTTAAAATACACGCTGACTCTGTCTGGTAACTCCAGGGAGCATCCGTCTGCCACGTCATTAGGACTTCCCAGCCACATGGTCCAGCAGAGGCGGACCAGCGCTTCTAGAGCAGAGGGGAGCAGGCGCTTCCTGCGCAGTCGCACGACCGAAAGCAGCGCTCTTCTGTGCGGCACAGGTTCTCTTTGAAAACGTAGATTGATACGTCACACCTGAAAGGCTTAATCTGGACCATCACCGTGTAGCTCTATTACAAGGGAAAACATCAAGCATAGGCAAGGCAAGCAAGCAGTTGCTCAGTCCTGTCCGACTCTTTGCGATCCCATGGACTGTAGTCTACCAGGCTTCTCTGTCCATGGGATTTTCCAGGCAAGAGTACTGGAGTGGGGTGCCATTTCCTTCTCCAGGGGATTAAGCATAGAGGCGGTGCTAAATATCTCCTCTTTTAAGTATTTCAGACATTGAGCAGATTATTAAGTTAATTACTTCCTGAAATAAAAATGTTTATCCAATTGTCTTAAAACATAAAAGGCTATATTTTTCAAGTCAAGCTCATCAGAATACATGCATAAACTATATTTCAAATTTATGTGCAGTTTTGTGAATTTATGCAGTATAACTAAACTGTGTTTTTTCTTGATATTTAAAAATGCAGCTGGCCCTTCATGTAGACGGTCAGTGGGGTCCCCGACCTCGTCGCAGTGTCTCCGTGATGCAGGCTCGGGTGGCTCCGGGCAGCTGGGCGGTGTGGCCTCCACTGGGAGAGTTGCTACAGAGCCCTCAGGTCTTCTGCAAGACTATGAAAGCGGCTCTGTGCTTAAAAAGACAGTAGACGTGTTTTTATACATATATTAGATATGTTAGTAAGTCTTATTTTAAAGCTGTTATAATGAGGATATATATTAGGAAGTTTCTAAAGTTTATTTTTTGGAGATTTAAAAAAACAGTTACTCTCCTGAATGTCTTGCATGTTGCTGATCACGGTGTTGATTTAAAGAGAAAAGGCAAGTCCCGGGGGCGGTGCTGGCCGTGCTTCCCCGAGTCCCGCGTGCCTTGCCCTCCCTGCTCGCCCTTGCTCCAGTGGCTTTAGAAGGGGCAGTGCCTCCAGACTCTTGCACTGGGATTTTATTCGCTTGCTTTGAGATTTGTAAGCCACAGAGGATATACAGAAGAAGGTGGATCAGGAGAGCGGGATCGGAGAGCAGCGCCAGCTTGTGACTGCGGTGGCGACGGCCTTCTCTCCAGCACAGCGGGGGTCTGGCTGGCCTTTCGCTTTTGTCCTTTCTTCAGGAGAAGATATCGAGATGACTGATACTCAGGGTGCTGTGAATCCGGTTCACAGTGCATCCCGCTAGAAATTGCTGCTGCTGTAGGCAAGAATACTGGAGTGGGCTGCCATTTCCTTCTCCAGGGGATCTTTCCAACCCAGGGACCGAACCTGTCTCCTGCATTGCAGACAGACACTTTACCGTCTGAGCCACCAGGGAAACCCGTGGGTCAGCAGCGCAAGTTTATTTAAGCCGTTTTCGTACCAGATGCAGCTCAGCAGGATTTTACACGATTGTACATTTGTTTCTTAATCTAATTTGAAAAGACAAAATTAGCTTCCAAATTAAAATGGAGACTAAGTAATAGGCGCGCCCGCACTTGAGCCTCTGGTTTTCTGTTGGAGCAGCGAGCGCTCGCTCGGCCCTGTCCCGAGCGCCTTGCCTTCCGGGATGCCCCAGTGTGGGCGGGGAAGGGCCCAGGCCGGGCAGCTGGCAGCGGGAACAGAGATGGGAGGCCAGGTCCCACGGCCCAGAAAAAGAGATCGTGGAATTCGGAGGCTTAACGGCAGGAGCAGAGCTTTCTGCTGCAAGTCTGCTCCACTAGACCCCATGCCTTCCTTTTCCAGCCAGGCTGCTTTCAAAAATGAGTTTCACCCTGGTTTTCATGTATATGGCCCCCCCTCTGTTTTGCCAGACATTGATTCTGAAATGATACATAAGTTTTATGTCTGTGCTAAGCCAGAGTAACAGATTTAATCCTCCATGTCTGTATGGTGGGAGTGACTTTTAAAAGCTATTTAGACAAAATATTTCTAGTTCTACTTCAGTTGATGTCTTATTTAAAAGATGGAAATTTAGAGCGAGGTCTAACTTTCGGTCCATTTAATCACCTAGTAATTTCTGGGAGTCCAAGGAAACACCGCCTCTCTTTTCAGGGCCTCCGGGCCTTCACGGCACCTCGCTGGACCTCGACGCCGAGTTGCGCGCCTCCGCGCCCAGTCACCTCGGGCAGACGGCGTCGCTGAAGAGGGGCAGCAGCTTCCAGCCTGGTCGGGATGACGGTGCGTGTCTCCCTCCACTTCTTCTTGCAGATTCGTGTTTTTCTCCTGGAAAGTCCCACGCTCACTTGCGTTCCTGCTGCTGTTAGCCAAGCCATCACGCTTTCTACCTGTTAAGCAACAGCCGGAAACTAAACTGAGATAGTCACAACGTATTTCACATTGCACATTAAAGAGATAGTCACAGCGTATTTTACATTGCACATTAAAGAAATGCCATTTGATTTTTTAAGAAACCATTGGGCATAGGTCAGTGTTACTCACGTTTCTGTGGTTGAGTTTTTCAAAATATGCCACAGAAAAAATTCTCTGAGAACTTCTTCAGGGTGAATGGTGCAACAAAAATTAATTTCTGTAGGCAGTACAGAAAAATAGTGGACAATTTTTTACCAAATTTTAAAATTTGGTTTGAAAAAGAGTTGCTCATTTAATATTAATCATAAATTGGTAATTGTCATTCCTGGGGTAAGTAAGGCATCTCAAATTGTAACTGTGTTACGTTTTTTCCTGAGGTTGACATTTATCTGCTGTTTGTTTGCCTGTGTGAGATATAAAACGCATGGTTATAGTGCATCACACGGCTATAGTGCATTCATGCAACGGTTAGATGCTGTTAGTCACTGATGGCTTATAACCTCAATAATCAATATAAGGAATGCAAATGAGGTAATAGAAAGACGTCTTATTAATTTCAAGTACCTCTGAAGGTATTTCAAAGTATTTCATGTTATTCTTTCAAGTATTGGAGTAGAGATTTATTAATAATATGAATGAATGGCCATCGTAAGCACAGCTTAAAATCAGACGGTTCTTTTGTGCTGAATGAAAGGCTCTCTCTAACTGTCAGCGCCCCCTTCTTACCCGGCTCCCACCGGGCCCTGGAGTAAACACCGGGAAGAACGTGGCTCCTTGCTTCTGTCCAGTGTGTAGCGTGTAGACCTGTGAGCAGAGGCCCCCAGGGCCTGACCCACAGTCAGACGGCTGCGTGTCCGAGCACACCTGCCCTGACGAGGGGGCGCGGCGTCTGCGAATGCCACGCGCACCTCTCCCTGCTGCTCTGCGCTGCCCCGCCACCAGCTGACCCTCCAGTAGGCTTACCTCAGAAGTGACCCTTGAGGCTGACTGAATTGCGTCATCTTCATTTCGAGTCAGTTCAGTTCAGCCACTCACTCATGTCTGACTCTTTGCGACCCCATGGACTGCAGCGCACCAGGCTTTCCCTTCCATCACCAACTCCTGGAGCTTGCTCAAACTCCTGTCCATCAAGTTGGTGATGCCATCCAACCATCTCATTCTCTCTCGTCCCCTTCTCCTCCCGCCTTCAGTCTTTCCCAGCATCAGGCAGGGTTTTTTCCAATGAGTCAGTTCTTCACATCAGGTAGCCAAAGTATTGGAGTTTCAGCTTCAGCATCAGTCCTTCGAATGAATATTCAGGACTGATTTCCTTTAGGATGGACTGGTTGGATCTCCTTGCAGTCCAAGGGACTCTCAAGAGTCTTCTTCAACATCACAGTTCAAAAGCATCAGTTCTTTGGTGCTCAGCTTTATTTATAGTCCAACTCTCACATCTGTACATGACTACTGGAAAAACCATAGCTTTGACTAGATGGACCTTTTTCAGTGAAGTAATGTCTCTGCTTTTTACTATGCTGTCTAGGTTGGTCATAGCTTTTCTTCCAAGGACCAAGCTTCCTTTTAATTTCATGGCTGCAATCACCATCTGCAGTGATTTCGAATCCCCCTCAAAATAAAGTCTCTCACTCTTTCCAGTGTTTCCCCATCTGTTTCCCTGAAGTGCTGGGACCAGATGCCATGATCTTAGTTTGCCGTGATCCATGTCGAGCAGTTCAGATTTATCCTGCCTGGGTTTTGTCAGGCTTCTTGCATCTACTTTATCAGATTCTGCAAGTTTTCATCAGATTTGGGAGATTCTGGGCAATCACTTTGTCAGACTTTCTGCTTCCTTTTCTGGACCCCAGTGGCATGTCTGTTGAACCAGTGGGTTATCCGTGGACTGCAGAGGTCTGATCCTCACCCGTCTTTCCACTTTGCTCCATTATAGAGTTGATGACTCTGCCTTCAGCTTCTCTGATGTTTTATCTTCAGTGGCTAACCTAAACATTTCGCATTGTTTTTCCATCCCTAGAAGTTCCATTTGGTTCTTTTGAATTTCTTCCCTTTCTTTCTTTCCTCATCATTTTCATGTTTTCTTTTACTTCAACATTGTCCTTGTGGGTTGATTCCATCTCTGTCATTTACTCTTAACTGGTTCCTCTTAATTAGTTTTCTCCCCGTTTTCTGGTTCTGATTCTCTTTCCCCTGCCTTTCATCCTGGCTAGTCACGTTTTATTGTTTCTCAGACACTGGGAATGTTCAGTGTTGAGTGTCTGGGTTTTGTTGTATCCCTTTAAAGAGTGTGAGACTTTATCAGTTACTTGCAAAAAAGTGTGTTTCTGGCAAGGCCTGTGGCTAATTTGCTGGAGCAGTAGCCTTCCTTCTGGAGCCCCGGCTGAAAGGACTGGGCTGGTCAGGAGGACTGCTCCCTGCCCGGCTGTGAGGCTCCCTGGCCCCTGCCCTGCCCACTGCCCGGCTGTGAGGCTCCGGGGCTCCTGACTGCACCACTGCCCTGCTGTGAAGTTAACTGTGGGGACAGCAGTGTGTTCAAAGAGATTTTCACTCTTGATTCAAAAGTATATTAATACTGTTACCTTCTTTTCCCCTTTAGCTTGGAGATGCAAAACTCCCCATCGGGTGGCATTTGTTGAAAAATTGACCAAGCTTGTTTTAAGTCAGCTGCCCAACTTCTGGAAACTCTGGATTTCATATGTTAATGGAAGCCTTTTCAGCGAGGTATGTGTACAGATTTGACTATAGATGTAGCTCAGTCATTGTGAGTTTCTAGTCTTAATCATTTTAGATTTTGAAGTGACTTTTTTAAAACCTCAGAAGCCCAGAGCCTCTATCGTCAGATATTTCAAGATTAGTTGAAAATTCTACACAGCCCTCACACTGATAGCTGTGGGGCCTTGACCAAGCGCCCTCCCTGTTCTGGCCTCGGGCCCTCGGCTGTAGAGAGAGAGTAGTGAGTGTCTCCCAGGAGGTGGGTGAGGGTTTGGGGAGACGGCCACTCAGAGAACAGGACTCCGGGGTGAGGACAGTCCCCGTCAGGCCATGCTGTGGGTGAGACTGGTGTGCAGTTGACAGGAAGCCAGTGACAAACAGGGAGAAAATGTATGCATCTTGCACCTAGGTCTAAAGGGAGCAGGAATTTCCCGGTTGGACAGAGCTTAAAGATCTGTTTTCTGGCCCCTGCGTGCTCCACCTGAGAAGCAGCTTTCCGTTTTCAGAAGCTGCGCATGTGCTCAGGGTCCTGGTCATAGGCAGCCGGCGGCACAGAAGTCAGGGACGCCGAGGAGCGGCGCTGCTGCCTCCCTCCCTGCTCACCCGTGACAGGCCCCCGGCCCCGGGTGTAGACTCCGAGGCCTTCTATCAGTGGCTAGAAGAAAGCTCTGTTGAAAGTGGACTGTGCGGAGGGCAGCCTCCCGTACGGCGTGCACAGAGTTTGGCCTTCACACACGCAGAGCTGCTTGTTGCTCCCAAGGAGGAGCGTGCCTTCGGGCGCCCTGGAGCAGGCTTCGTCAGCGCCCCACTGTACACGGGCCCCTGCCGTGTCGCACCCTCACCTCTCACCTGCCCCCCAAAGCCGGTCCCTCTTGAGCCTGGAAAGAGGAGGTGCCCCCACACCAGTGCCTGGACAGGTGTGCTCATGGCTTCTTTTGCAGAGTGTCAGCATTTGAACCCCCAGTGTGTGCCGCTGACTGGCTGTGGTGTGGCAGTTAGCAGCATGGGAAATGCTTATGACAGGGTCTGGCAGGTAAATGAGATGTTGCTCTTACCATTTGGAGAAGGTATTCTTTCCAGTATCTGCAGTGCCGTTGGCCTGGCAGCCAGTAGGTGTCTCATAGCTGTGAGAAGCGCGGCAGTGGTGTTGGCCAGAGATGTGCGGGGCGCCGCTGAGGCAGGGGCTCACGCACCTAAGGGCGCGGCGCCCTGGGACCTGCCTGAAGCTCGTTGTTGTTTTCCAGCAGAATGTTTTTCCTTCCAGTTGTATCAGTTTCTGGAGGCGCTCTCCCCTCCACATGGACAGTAGTTACCTCATCTTGAGTCTTTTTGGAGTTTTTGATCTGGAATAATGTAGTGAAAAGGGACTATATTTTCCTGCCTTGCAGGTTATACCTAGTTGTGGTAAATGTCTAGATGAAGTATTTAATTGCAGACGAAAAATAAATGAGCTCAGGAATAATATTAGCCCTGAAAAAAAAAATCACTTGTAATTACTTATATGAGTTGGATTTGCCTGTGGAGTTTCTACCTATTTATAGTCATAAACTTCTCTTAAAAGTTTATAATAATGTTCTTCAGTTCAGTCAGTTCAGCTGCTCAGTCGTGCCCGATTCTTTGCGAACCCATGAATCGCAGCACGCCAGGCCTCCCTGTCCATCACCAACTCCCGGAGTTCACTCAGACTCAGTCCATCGAGTCGGTGATGCCGTCCAGCCATCTCATCCTCGGTCGGCCCCTTCTTCTCCTGGTTAAGTGTAATTTACTCCGCAGATTTGGGTGTGTTTTTAAATTAAGTTGCCCTCTACTGGAAAGCTGGTAGGACCCCAGGGGACAGTGGAAAGAATGGAGGACTGAGGAGAGGGTGCTGTCACATCACGAGTGAGAACCAGAGACTTAAATCGATGTTGGGAAGGGTTCCAGGGTTTTTGGTATTTAATTTCATACAAGAAAGCTCTGAAATGTTTAGTTACAACTTCCTTGAATTTCTTTCCTTGTTGTAAAACTGTTGTTGTTTTATTTAGAGTTCATCCGTTAAAAGATTTAGATGGAGTTTCCAACAGTTTAACCAATAGTTCTTCAGGCGAGTCATGGCCGCGCGGAGCGACACGTGTGAATCTGAGCAGCGCAGTCTCACCGTTGGTCTGACCACAGAGCAGTTTTGGTCTGCGTGTGCAGGAAGGAGTTAGGGTTTAGCTAGTGGAATGGTTAGTAGTAGGGCAAGATCTCACCTTTAGATATCTTTTAAATATAGTGTATTTTCAGGTGAAAACTTTTAAAGTATCCAGATTTTTAAATATTAGGAATCAGCATTTTAAAAAGTTGTATAACTCATAGTGTGTAAATTAAAATGTTCTTCCTGTTTCAAAATTTTCTTTTTAAAAGCAGGGCAAACTGCACATAATTCAGCCTGTTGGAGATATTCAACTCTTTTATCAAATAAAAACAATAAGCAACAAATTTTTTTACCAATTGGAAGAGGAAGGCCTTACAACTGGTTCCCCCACCCACTCACTGCACCTGCTCACTCTTCACGTGACTGGAGACGCCCTCAGAGTCTCCACAGCTGCTCTGTCCAGTCGGCATCTTCATGCATGCGCTGGCGCCTGTTTGATGGGCAAAACTGTTGTGGAAAAGTTTAGCCTATATTTTAGTGTGATGTTTTTAACAGTTGATTTGTACTCTTTCCGTTGATTCAAAGCTATTTCACAGGACAAAGGACTTTGAAGTAATCTTCCCGTTGGACGGACATTTAGTGCTGTGGCAGATACAGCAAGAGAAACGCCGTCTGGCAGTCAGGACGCTTCGTTGTATATGGCACAGCCCTTCACGGGGACACGCTGCGCCTTCTGTGCGAGTCCCTCCCCGTCCTGCGCAGCGCAGCAAGCCCGGCCGTGCGGTCAGCGCTCAGGAAAACAAGTGCTAGGCGCTGGCTGTTTTCAGCAGGGCATGTAGGGAGAGGATGGATTCATTCCAAGGAGCTGTCTCCCAGGACTGTGGGGCTAGTTGCCCCAAGGTCCACAGTCAGCATGCTGGAGACCCCGTGGTTCCCAGCCGCAGGCCAGCAGACTGCAGGCCCAGAAGGCCGCCCTTTCACTCTGTCCTGCTCAGGCCGTCTGCAGACACCAGGAAGGCGATCTGAGAGTCAGGTTTGGAAAGGAGGTCTTTCTGCGAGGACAGGTTTGGGCTGGAAATGTGAATTTGGAGCTGTGATCTTGTGACTTATAATGAGAAGTATGTATTTGATCTTCACTTCTGATATTGTGACTTCCTAAGTGTGCAGGCGGGTTAGCGAGTGTCTCATCTCCCCGCCGAGGCCAGGCTCGTTGTCCAGAGGACCGGCTGTGGGTTTAGAGGGTAGGAACTTTCAGTGCCACCCCAGGGAGAAGGGCTGGAGGCTGAGTTCAGTCGCCAGGGATCTCGTCAGGTATGTCTGCACAATGAAGCCTCAGTAGGAGCCCCGGGGACGGGGACACCTCGCCCTGTGCCTCTTGTGCTTCCAGCTGGTCAGACTCCACACGAGCCCCTCTGGCCACATCTCACCACAGCTCTGCGTCGCTTCAGTCGCTTCTCAAGTGTCTTAAAGGGAGAAAAGCATCCATTTCTGTAAATCCTGGTGACAATGAATTTTGAGTGTTGTTGGCCAAGAGAATTAGGAATTCACTTGTTGAATTATTATCATGATTTTTCATTCTTTCAAAAAAAGCAGCACTACAAAGAAAAAAACATTAGAAGTTGCACAAGAAGTGAGAGTTACTGCCAGAGAAGGGTGTGTGTCTGTGTGTGCTGGCCTTGTCCATCAGGGTGTCTGACTCTTGGTGAAAACACCAGCATCCTTATCCTTGTCTTCCTCCTTCGGGTCAAAAGTGTTGATCATGTAGATGGCTCTCCACAGTTTCTCTAGCTTATGCCTGAAAAAAAATGACATTACCTGAAGTATTTTAAAATACCTTGGTGTCAGTATCATAGTCATTTATAAGGCAGTTATTCCACCTAAATACACCAGTGTTTTACCTTCTGAGGTTATGGTGGTGAGTTTTTTTATATTATGCCATGTTATGATGACTTGTTCCTTTGGAAAGTGTCCTCAGTTTGTCCTGCTAGGACATTCTATAGAATACTATTTGGTTGTAAGAAAATTTGATAATAAAAAGTTAACTGAAACCCAGTTGAACAGAGTTCTCTCTTAATCAGTGTGAAGTGGTCTTCTACACACTGCTCTAAGGAGGATGAGAAATCAGAGGAAAAGGGGACTCTACAGTCAGTTCTAGAATCCATTCCCCCCAAACTGGACCAAAATCCCTGGAAGAAGAGTGCTGATGCGCAATTAAAAAAAAAACAAAACGCCGCCGTTCGTGCTTATAGTCTCGAATACTGTGGGGGAGTGTGGGGACAGGGCTTCCCAAGTGGAGCATCCATGAAGAGCCTGCCTGCCCATGCAGGAGGTGGCAGAGGCGCAGGTTCAACCCCTGGGTCAGGAAGGTCCCCTGGATGAGGGCGCTGCAACCCACTCCAGTGTTCTTGCCTGGAGGATCCCATGGACAGAGGAGCCTCGTGGGCAACAATCCACGGGGTCACAAAGAGTCAGACACACCGAGCACACACACATTGAGGGAGGGGGCGGTGGACCGGCGTCCCGCAGATGGCCAGACCCACCCGGAGCTGCTCCTGTTCCCGTTTCTATACCCACTCCCGGGAAGCGGCGCTGGAGCAGCATCGTGGGCCGCATGCCTGTAGGTTCAACCGTAGAAAGTTGCAGATGAGGACGGCGTGTGACATTCACCTACAGAAAGGATAGCTTCAGCCTCGTACTTAGGTTAATTTATGGGAATTATACTTAAAGCTTTTAGGAAGATAGCTTCTTGTTGGAATAAGGAGGGTTTTCTAATTAGTCATCCCTTAATCAGAGACTTAGACCGCTACTTATACATCCCTTTTAATCAAGTTATAACATATTTCATGCTCTCTTTACATACAACAGCTAAGCATGTCTTATTTTTAGGAATTATTTCTAGAGACAACTAATAAGTTTTTTTTTTTTTTTTTATTTTCATTTTTCAGACTGCTGAGAAGTCAGGCCACATTGAGAGATCAAAGAATGTAAGGCAGAGACAGAATGATTTTAAGGTAAGTTAAGGATAAGTGTGTAGACTCTTTCTTGGGGTAGGGTTTTCTCAAACAAAGTGACTGGAAGGCCTGATCTACGTTCAAGACATTTGTCCTGTGCAAACATGATTGATTCAGGCAAGTTTGACGCCTTCTAATGCAGCTCTGCTTGTTCCTTAACGTGCAGAAAATGATCCAGGAGGTCATGCAGTGTCTGGTGAAGCTGGTCCGCGGGGCCCTGCTCCCACTCAGCGCGGCGGAGGGCGGTGGCCGGCAGCACGGAGGCTGGGAGGGGAAGGCGGAGCTCCCGGGACAGTGGCTGGCTCATGTCATCCAGACCCTCAGGTAAATGTGGGTGCATTCTCCAGAGAAGGGGCAAATATTTTCGTCTTTTTAGGGGAAAAAAAGACACACTCAGCAAAGAATTTTGCTCTGCCCTTCTGTGCCCACTGTCTGCTGCGTGTCGTCCGATGGCCCCGCTCAGGGCCACCCGGGCGCGCGGGCCTGGTGAGAGTGTCGCCTTTGTTGCTGTTCCGTCAGCGTCACTGTGGCGTTACAGCCCCTGTCATGGACTGTGCACCCTCGTCTTCGGCGCGCAGCGGTAGCCCGTCAGCGCCGCCGTGAAGCGGGGCGGGACGCCAGAGCGATGCTCGGAGCCGCGCCAGGCCCCTGTGCTCACCTTCGTCCCGCTGTGTGTGTTCCCCAGGCTGACGTATGAATCGCTGGCCGCCCTCGAGATCCCTGGTGACCTGCTGCAGACCATCCAGGACCTCATCTTGGATCTGCGAGTGCGCTGTGTGGTGGTCACGCTGCAGCACACAGCCGAAGGTGTGTGGGGAAACTGACGACACAGGCTCCACAGCAGTTACGCACACGCCTCCTCTTCCCAGTTTCCAAACCCTCAAGACGAGAAAGATGCTCTTATGGAAATGTGAATATTTCAGGTTATCTGTGCTGTTCAGTGTAGTTTTTTTTTTTTTTCTTTCAAATCCTGTTTACTTTGAGATGCCAGGCCATGCAGAAATTAAATGGATGCTCTTGAAAAATGCTTAAGGATGTAGGACCATCCTTATGGAAAATGTCAAGTGGAAAAAGTAGACTATAAAATGTGTATAAAGTGTGATCTCAATTTGGAAAATATACATGTATATTTAAAATTTTTGGTTTAGAAACATCAGCATTAAGTCAGAAAGGACTTAAGTTTCTCTTTGCAGCAGAAGTTACAGGTGATGCTCATTTTCTTAGTGCTTTTAGCGTTTTCAGGGTTTTTGCATATATAAGAAGAAGAAGATCATCTTCACAGAGCAGCCTTTTGGGTGTGACGTGTTTCAGAAACAGTTGGGAACGTTGTTAGGGACGGCGCAGGCTGCTAGTGGCTGCCTTGGGACTTTGCCGTAGCCCGGCCACGTCTGTGAAACTGGCCGCTGCCCTGGTGAGGGGCTGCGCCCAGCTCTGTCTCTCCTGCCACGGGCACCGCGCTGCTGTTCCAGGGAGCGTGCAGGACAGACGGTCCACACTGGGTATTAGAAGATGGTGTCACAGGCCGGCTGGCCTGCCCCTGGCCCAGCTGAGGGGCCGAGCCCAGGTCTGTTCCTCCCACCGTGGGCATCACGCTTTTGTTGTGGGGAGCGTGTAGGACGGAGAGAGTCCACACTGGTTATTAGAAATCTCGGGGGAAATGCCGTGTGTCTTATTCTGTACCTGTTGAGTATTATCAGGAGTGCTGAGTAAGTGTGAAGCTGTCAGTGAACCTGGCCTGGCATTCTTCAGATTGGGCTGCATAATAGACAGTTTTATTTACATTAATGTTTAATAGAAAAATCCAGCGAGTAACACGCATTTAAATCCTTGAGTCTTCCAGAATTAGATGTGTGTTAGCCATTCAGTCGTGTCTGATTCTTCGTGACCTCACGGGCTGTAGCCCACCAGGCCCCTCTGTCCGTGGAATTTCCCAGGCACGAACACTAGAGTGGGTAGCCATTTCCTTCTCCAGGGACCCTTCCCAACTCGGGGATCACACCCAGGTCTCTTGCGCTGGCGGGGGAGTCTGTGCTGTCTGAGCCACTGAGGAAGCCTATCCCTGTTTTCACTAATTGTTTGCGAGCTTACATAAAACAGTTAGAAACCACAGCCTTTATGGGCTTTTATGTCTCTGAAGTTCAGTGAAATAACTATAGTAAGATGTGCTTGTGGACTTGTCTTCCCTGTAGACATAAAGAGATTGGCTGAAAAGGAAGATTGGGTTGTCGACAGCGAAGGCCTGACGTCTCTAGTAAGTTTAAATTCCTCTAGGTGATTAGTCATTAGTGTCTGTTACATTCAGAATAATTGATTTATGATGATGATAATGAGTGATGCACTGTTGCAACCCTAAAAATTTTCTGGAAATGGAAAAGCAAATTTCTTAAAGTTTTCCTTCTTATAGTCATTTTTGGTTAACACTAACCACATATGCTTGCTGCTGCTGCTAAGTCACTTCAGTCGTGTCCGACTCTGTGAGACCCTGTAGACGGCAGCTCACTAGGCTTCCCCGTCCCTGGGATTCTCCAGGCAAGAGCACTGGAGTGGGTTGCCATTTCCTTCTCCAGTGCATGAAAGTGAAAGGTGAAAGTGAAGTCGCTCAGTCGTGTCCGACTCTTAGCGACCCAGGGACTGCAGCCCACCAGGCTCCTCCGCCCATGGGATTTCCCAGGCAAGAGTACTGGAGTGGGGTGCCATTGCCTTCTCCGAACCACATATGCTTAAAAATTAGTAAAAGAGTGGACCACCTTTAGAGTGATCCTTCATCCTGTAACTCCTGTTTGTTTGTGTTAACTTCCGACTCTTAGCGACCCAGGGACTGCAGCCCACCAGGCTCCTCCGCCCATGGGATTTCCCAGGCAAGAGTACTGGAGTGGGGTGCCATTGCCTTCTCCGAACCACATATGCTTAAAAATTAGTAAAAGAGTGGACCACCTTTAGAGTGATCCTTCATCCTGTAACTCCTGTTTGTTTGTGTTAACATTTTTCAATGTAATGCTAAGCTTCCCAACAACTTGAATCTTTCAGAACAGCAGGATACAAAAAACAAAATGTTGTTGCTAGACCCTAAGGCAGAACAGAGGACAGTAAGAATTTCTCCAGACACACAGGGGAGGTGGGCAGCTAAAGCCGTATCTTTCACTCTAGCGCTGCCATCTTTTCAGATGGGACTCGGAGGTTTTTCAGAGTCCCCTTGAGATTAAGGTCAGGGTTCGTGAGTTGTGTGTTTTCAAGTCTGTCTCATGGATCCCACAACAGCCCTATAGGTGGGTTTTCAGTCCATTTCAGTCGCTCAGTCGTGTC